>JAPYYQ010002654.1:0-20457 GCA_030522585.1 Anagyrus pseudococci
ATTGACCAAATCATATTTTTTTTGTTTCCAAATATTGAAAAATCTCTGAACTGCTTGCCTTCAAAGTTAACTATGGCATATTCCCCCGACTTACCCTACGTTTTTTTTCTCCATCCTAATAAATTCAGCTTTAACTTAACTGAGCGTAACGTCCCGCTAATCGCACGAGCCGTTCCAATTAAATATTGTTTCAACTTTACGTTTACTAAAAACGTCAATCAGGAATTAACGCAGGAGAAAAGAAAAATAACGAGATTATTGAAAAAGCATTTTATTGCAAATTCATGTCGAGTCGAAAGAGGAGCTATTGAAAAGCATTGAAAAATTGATTGTACACGTAGGGATGCGGGGGATTGAATGAAGCGCGCGCGAGAAAGAATATAAGACTTGTTTATTCGGAGAGCCTCGAGTGGGCGGCGCAGTGACGGTCACGTTTGCCGCAGATGATGCTAAAGTTGAGGGAAAACAAATGCGTTTGTAGTCGAGGGATGAAAATCAACATCGGTTGCATGTGCGCCGCGGACGGGGAGGATTGCAAAGCAGACATTGCGTCAAGTGGGTACACGCGAGATGAAAAAAAAAAGAGGAGAGGGAGAAAAAAGTGAGGGGAAAGGGCGGCAGAAAAAGAGATTTAAAATTTCCCGCACGGACAGTCTTGTGCTGTCAGACAGAATGTTTAGCAGTCGATCGTGCCTCCCTGGGCTCTCGGTAAATCAAGCTCGGGAAAAGCTGAGGAAAAGCAAAGTGTACGGGGGGGAGGCCGGGCTCGAGGCGCAGAAATCGAGGACATTTCACATGCAAAGCGCTAAATCGCACCGCAAATATTTATGCAAATTGCCGGTTTAACGTTTACCCTCCACCCCCGGCACCAGCGCCAGGCGACCTCTCCACGCTTTTTCCCTTCGACGTATTCTAGATCTCAAGGGCCCATAACAAGCTGACGTGTCACAAGTGGGAGCTGAACACCAACCAAGTTTTTCGACATATAAACGCGTTCGTCGTCAGGTGCCACAATCTCATTGAAATTTCACAGGCGGCGATCGATTTTGCCAGGTACCTTTTCTTACCATTACCAACATCCCTCTCCTGCCCTCATCTCTCGCCTCTCATCCTCCACCATTTTTCCTCCAAACTTTTCATGCCTTTCAATCGCTATACCTCTCCAACACCCCCCACCCCCTCACTCCTTCACCTCATCCAGCGCATTTTTCTCACTTTATTCATACCGCAAATTGTTTGCTTCGGGGTTAAATAACAATTCCCTCCGCACGCTTGATTTTTACAAAAGAATATTTTTTTTCTTCATAATACTATACGATAAACATTAAGCAAGAATTTCATTGAAATAAATTAAAGTATATACAAAGCTTTGCTCACAAAGTCCATCAGTTTTTTGAATATTTTTGCGCGGATGCAGCAAACTAGATTTTTACAATTTTTCGCTGAAGAAAGGAGAATTTTCGAAAACTTTTAAAAGATTGAGACTTCTTGCAATGCAAATCCAAAGTAAACGTAAAATAATTTTTTACTACTTTACTTCGTGATGAATTTTATTTATTTTCCGTGTCATTACTCGTCCTAAAAATAAATAATTTTTGTTTCTCTAACCGCAAAACATTGTTTATAATTTAACGACGTTTCGTCATAGATTTGATACCTTAGACTCTTTATGATTTCCAGTTATCGCATTAATTTCGTCCCAACATTCTATAGCTATCGCCGTAATAACAAGTACCTGACTTACTCCGAAAGACTTTGATTTTCCGCTCCAAGTCCAAGAGACGAGCTAGTGAACTTGGTCTTCTAGCCCATGATTCTTTACCACTCGTTCTCGCGCTCACTTAAACCAGCTGCTACGAAGTAAATTTGCTTACAAGAGCCCAAGAGAGCGCGAGCCAGAGCAAAAGAGAGAAAGGGAAGAGCATGCAATTGTGCGCCTCCGAACAGCTTAAGCTCGCTCTTGCTTTCCGGATTGCTAGGAGGTAGTCTCTTTCGCCTGGTGAAAGCGATCCAAGTGTGTTTCCAAATTGCATTCTGGCACAGTGTATACTCTCAACAGCCCCTCCCTCCCTCCCTCGGGCTCGCTCTGCTCCTACTCCCACGTAAGGCTAACCTTCGACTCGGATACGTTTATTATTCCTCCGCTGCCCCCCCCCCCCGGCCCCCTCTGGAGATCCAATAATCTTGGATTTTTTGCCTCGCCAAAGTGAGAGCGGCCTCCTAGACTTTTTCCCTTCCACCTTTTCTTTTTTCTTTCTCGCCCCGTCTTTTCTCTCAGCCATTCTCCAGTGCCTCTACCAAGCCCGTGTGCTCTTTATTTTTTTTCTGTTTTTTCCGTTTTTTTTTGTTGTTCCTCTGCGTGTGCTTTTTTTACACCGCTTGTTCACGGTACCAGAGGAGTTGGTCCTCTTCTTTGCAGCCTCTACGAGCTGTTATTGAATAAACTGTGAAAGGCAAATTTCCAGTATACGCGTATATCGTGCAATTTGTATTATTTTCAATTGAATTTTTATAAGACGCTGTTTGTAAGCTACATCACGTTTTCTATCGTCACTCGCAAAAGGGCAGAAATATTTCTTGAAATTCATCAAATCGCCCGCGGAATATAAGTTTTCTTCCAAGCCCGAGCAGACGCGCGGTTTGCAGTGAAAGTAGACTAACAAACGTTCCGTTGAAACTTGAGAAATTCGCGAAAATTCCATCATCCTTTGGCCAACTTGTATGCTTTGCATTATTTACTTGAGCTTGCGTTGTGCTTTGCGAACGATACCTTGTTGGGAGGAAAGAAAAAACCGAAAAATCGCCCCGACACCACAGAATGGACGAGGAGGAGGAAATGCCGCGCGTGCAGTTCGGGGGGACGAAGGGCCCGGAGCAGGCGGCCCGGTGCTTCCAGCTCGAGCAGCACTTCCTCGAGCTCATGTGCTGGCTGTCGAAAATATCGTCGAAGATCCTGGACGTCCGGCAGTCGACTTGGTACGACAACATGACGCACTTTCGGGCGGAGGTTCGGAAACTCGAGACGAGCGTTGACATCCTGATGGAGGAGGCTTTCAAGGAGACGGGCAACATCGAGGAGGCCCTGCGCACCCTCCACGGCTTCCGCTACTTCATGCACCGGGAGAACCTGCGCAAGCGCTTCGAGGACAAGACGAGCCTGGTGAGTGAGGCCCCCTCCCATAGGGCGATCGCCGATCGACTGGCCGGACTTTTCCCCCGGCAGATCTGGGGGATGCTGAACGAGGAGGTGCAGCGGGCCAAGCAGGAGATGATCAACGAGAAGTTCGAGTACCCCGCGGGCACGCCGTTCTTCGCCGGGCGGGCGCTGAACCTCCGGCTGAAGGCGAGCCGGCTCGTCCGGCTGACGAGGCTCTTGAGGGAGTCGACCTGGCAGCGCGCCGGCTCTGGGAGCGAGGGGCACGCGGAGGTCTTCAATCACTGCGACCTCCTCGTCGAGTCGATCAGCTCGAGCGTGGCCGAGCTGAATCGCAAGTGGCTCGCCGAGGTCGGGGACAACTCGCAGAGCCAGCTCGAGCGCTTCCTCATGCGGCACGGCGAGCCCGACAAGCAGCAGCCACCGCATCAGCAGCGCCCGGTCAAGTGCAACGTCGACCCCCGGCTGCTGAGCCTCTGCGAGGAGGCGCGCTACTGGCTCGACATGAAGTTCACCCTGCCCCAGAGCGTCCAGGCCATCAATGGCAAGTGGAGGGCCCTGCAGTTCGTCTACGAGAACGTCCTCGCCATCGTCGGCTCCTACAACAAGATCGTCCAAGGTCCGTCTGCGCTTCCCCCCCCCCCCCCCCCCCCCCCCCCCCCCCCCCCCCCCCCCCCCCCCCCCCCCCCCCCCCCCCCCCCCCCCCCCCCCCCCCCCCCCCCCCTTTGAATGAGCGGCGCTTTTGTGAGGCTAGATTAGTAGCTTATTGACCCAGCGAAAGCTCGCTCTTTTTATTTCGTCAGCTCACTACCCTCCCGAGATCTTCTTTGGCTTGCTACGCGCACACCGCAACCTATTGGCTTATCGAGTCTTTAGCGAGACTATGAACATTTTCAATAAATTATTATTCGAGCCCGCGCAAAGCGCGAATGCCTTTTCTTTTAATTAAAGATATTCAAATTCTTTTGACGTGCAAGACTTGATAAAGTAACGAATGCAGACAACATATTAATATTGTTACTCGTACCTCACACTAATTTGACGCGCAATGCTAACTAAACGTGGATGGAATTCTATACCGTTACACCAAGTTAATACTTTGGTTCTACTTTATATTTTTTACTATTAATGTATAACATTCCAAGTCAAAATTTTATACTGTATTAAACAAATATTTACGGACCTTCCGTTTCTTCATTTCGTAGCATTGTCTGACGAAGAAATGACACTGTTTCGAGAACTCATTAGTCAGGTGGAAAATAAAGTTAAACCAGGCATCGTAAAACTTACGTGGAATTACGAGTACATTGAAGACTACATTAAGAGCTGTAATGCTCAAACTATGCAAGTGAGTATCCATTGTAAATTTTATGTACTTCACAGTACTAGTATACTTTTTATTCCTCGTTTATTCAATATAATTATGGAAAAAATTAAATTTACAGTTACAGGAATTCCTTGATACTTACAAAACTTGTAATAAACAGATATTTGAAATCTGTGAAAATATTTGCGGGATTTCTATGATAAAAATAAAATCCAATTATGTATATAAATTAGATGATTTACAACTTGAACTAGATAATTCAAGGTAAATAATGTGATTTGATTTCTTAAATATCCTAATTCTTAACAAAAATTAGGAACGTAGAGTGTTTACTAAAGTTTTTAACAAATTATAAGAACTATTAAATTTGTAAGAATTATTAATCAATTAAGATCAAATTCTTTTTTTCAATATTGTAGACAAGAAGTATCTGAATTATTTTCCGCAAAATATAAAGAAATAATCCAATATCTATTGGTAGTGTACGAGGGATTTTTACCCGTCGTAGATAATGTAAGTCTTATTAATTTATCGTCATGGTAGTCCAATACAACTTCAGGGCATAAAAATTTAAATCTGCACTTTAGTGTCTAGGCGAATGGAAGTTTTATCTGTTAAACTTTGACAAGTTATTAAAAGAAGCCCTCAAATTGTCCATAAAAACGTCCTTGGCAATTATATACGAGGCCTTGCATGGGGACGGTGCTACCTCGCCAACGCCTTTTCTCCAGCTGCAACTCGATTTATTCGACAGCAAGGTACACGATTTAGTTGATTAGCCTTAGACGGGAAAACCCCGAAACAGAATAATTGCGCGTTTATATATCTAAAAACTTTTCATTATTCTCATTCGCACTCGTCGCGACAATAGCCACACGGAGGCAGCACAAACAAGCTCAACTTGTTGAATATTACAAACGGAACAGGATTCGCAAAAAAAGCAAACGCCCCGGTGGTCTTGGGCCCGGAATACCTTGCATATTCCGGGAGAGAAACGAGCGCGTTACCCAGCGCTCCCAACGTTCGCACGTACACCGCGCGTTCTACTTATTTCTTTTTGTTTTTTTAATCCCTCGCATGTTGTGGTTATTATATGTTCCTCGAGTGTGGAACTCGTAACGCTGACTCGCAGCTATGACCGTACTTTTAGAAGATGTGCATACAGACGCTGTTACTATTACTTTGTCGTAAAATTAATGAAACAATAAATCGACCGTCCCAATAAAAACTAGTATCAAATTCCCGTCGATAAGTTTAAGTATACAACATTTAAAGTTTAAATATTAAGGTGATAAGATAAGGGGTAACAATAAAACATTGTTTAACGGTGTATTGCATTATTAAAGATGTTAGGAGTCTTGAAAAAAGTATAATTAAATTTGCGGGAAATGTACTAGTTTTTGTTGAAACCGTCAAAATAAAAAAACTTATCTGAAATAGCAGCTCACCTTATATATCGACGTTAATAATGCATATTGATAATAGATATTCCATGTAGCCTCGGGCTGCGATACTGAAGATTATTGGTTGTTTCAGATAAACTTCAATCCAACTCTAACAGACGTGGCACGTGCGGTGTCGGAAATTTTTTATAAAATATTGGATTCTCTTAAAATAATTCCCCGTGTTGTGGAAAGATTCAGCTTGCAAGACGCTCGCACGAAACCCTTTTGGAAAGTATATATGGAAGACGACGACCTCGATCGCGCGCGGCAGATGTTGAACAACGAAGTTTCTTATTGCTTCCAACAAGTGCAGAACTACTTAACAAGCTGGGAGCCATTCCGCGAAATATGGGAGGTCAATAAGGACTTGTTTATTCAGAGGTATTACAATAATCCTTTCTAATCTCAACTTTTCACCACCTTTTTATTTTATTCATTTTTATCGAATATTTAATGGACTTAAATTAAGAAAGAAAACAGACAAGGAATAGTAAGCAAAGAATTTGTTGTCTGACATTAAAATAGTCTTTTTTCAACCAATCTTTTGCGAGTGATTTTTCCGCTTAATTATTAAAAACTCGTACAGTAGTTTCTCCAGTATTATTTAGTATGTTTAAAAAAAATAACAATAACAATAAGCAGCAATACAATTGCAAGGCATAATAATGTGGTAAAATAACACGCGATGTGAGGAGTAAAAGCTGTTATTCGACGAAATATAGAGATTTTTGCGGATTCGTTAATAATAGCTTTCTTCTGTAGAATAAAATGCTGTGTTTTTTTAGGTACGAAAAGTTGAAGCCGACAGTTGCCTTGTTCGACGCGGACATCGGCAGGTACGGGGAAGTAGCGAATAATGTACAACTACAGGAAACGGTTGTGAGCGTCCATTTTTTGGAGATAAATGCAGATCGATTGAAAGCTGCAATCGTCGAGCAGTGCAGTCAGTGGGTGCAAAAATCAACTGAATTGTTACTCCGATTGACCGAAACGGCGGTTCATCACATTTACAAATACGTCGCTGACAATGGAAAGCGGTATGCTGGAAAATTTCCAACTTCCATTTACCTTTCTGCTTTTTTCTTTCTTTTTGTCAAACGAATTTTATCTTTATAAACCTTGACAAATCAACCTGTGTCTCTGTGCGTTTTTTTCACGGCATTTTCTCGACAGCCGCAATTGCAACATTTTTTTTTTTAATAATCGCTGACGTTTGAGGTAAGACAACTTTAGATGTAGCATAAATGCTCGCCGCATGATAGACTCATTGGGTTTAATAAAAAATACAGGCGACAATGAAAACGAGACACGGCGTAGGAAAAAATAAAAATAATAATATTTTTGCAAGTTTAATGAAATTGTATACATTTCACTCAGGACCACCTGTTGGGCTTATTAACAGATTCAGCAGATGTTGAGAATATTACTGTTGTATCTATCTTTAATTTGATATTTCGGACCCTATAGGATGAGCAGTAGTGCAAACGTTATCGTTTCTTGTGACAATATTTTCATTTCTTGGTTAATTAAAGCTTTTTAATTTTGTCTTACGCAATTTTTTAATGTACTTTTTATTTTGCTTATCATAAATTAAATATTTCCCTTTATTATAATGTTACTTGAAGTAAGATTTAATGTGTATGTACAAAGTGTAAGCATTAGTATTTTTATTTTTTTCATCATTTAATTGGATCCTTGCACCCGATTCGTGTTTACTTTTATCCATTTTATACGAAGCACTGGACATTCATATACAATCTTCATAACGAGCAAGATTAAAAGGAATACTTGAAAATCTTTACGAGTTGACAAAAACTTCGATCCTATTAGTATAAATCAGGGAGAAAGAAAAATTTCAATTGCACGCATTGAAAACCGAGCGAGGTCCGTAAAAACTCGGTTGAATCGTGAATGTGTGCCAGTGGCAAATTCCGGATATTACTTTCGTTTGCAAAACACTCGTAAATTCGATCCACTGAAATTTCCCATGTGGTTTTAATCTCTTTCTCTCTCTCTCTCTCTCTCTCTCTTTTTATTTTTCAATTATCAAAGTTCCGAGTGAATGTCAATATACAGCCGAAACGGTAGGTCGAGCAAACGCTGCAAAAAGGATCGAGTGGGGAGGCAATTGGGGAGGGGCTGGGTGCTGTGGTAGGGTGAAGGGGAGGGGCGCGGGTGGGAGAATAAAAGTGAAAGAGCGATCGAAAAAATGAGAAAAATCCTTTTGCGAGCGCGGGAAAAAAGCTAACGACTGGTTCGTCGACTGGATTTTCCAGGATAACAAAGGAGCCCACTGATCTCATCGCCATGAATGTCGCGATACAGTTGTTCGAGAGGCTCGACGCTGAAATCCCGATCGAGGAGGAGGAATTCCCCAAGATACGTCAGCAGTACGACCTTCTAGGTAAAGCTAGAGCATTCTATTACAAAATCAATAACACTTGTGTGTGTGTGTTTGCGTGTGTGTGTGTTTGTGTGAGAGTATGTGCGTGTCTGTGTGTAAAGAGTCAGACTTCTCTATTTTCCGATTTTTCTAATTACCTATAGCCACTCAATACTAACCTGATTCTTTTCTTTTTGCTTATTTTTCCGCTGTATTTTTTTCTATTTTTTAAGCTGTCAACTGTGATATTTTTTACGAAAGTTACCATGATGAATTTCCGTATAATTAAGTATTTCATTTTCAAATTATATTGGCAACAGACGAATATTATAATTATCATAGTAAAAGGTTTTCACTTGTCAAAAAACGTAACTAGTAAATGAGTGAATACAATAAAATTAAGCTTATATTTAATAAAATTTCCAATTTTATATTATTAATAAATATAAGAGAAGAACATTAATAAAAAAAATAATTTTCACAATCACGAACTCTTATCGTTTCAGAAAAGTATGAAGTGCCAATGTCGCTTGATTTCAAAAGAAAAATCCGTGATCTCGATGAATGCTGGAATTCGTACTTGGAATTGTTGGCGGCCTGCAAGCTTACGCTTGAAATTAAAAAGGTACGCAAATGACAAATTAACACTATCGGATGATTAAAAAATTAAATCAAACGCGACCTTTTCTTCAAGGACGAGTTTAAGGCAAAACTGGTCAGAGAGGACATTGCCATTCGAGAAAGCATTGTGCAGATCTGCCAAAAGTTTTACAAAAACGGACCTTTCACTGCCGAATGGAAAACGAAAGGTATCACTTTGGTAAAAGCAATTCGCCTGCGTCTAAAAGCCTGTATGAAATAGTCATCTAATTCCATTTTGAACAGTTGCGAGAAATTGGTTAAAAAGTTTTCGCAAGAAAGCCAAAACTGCAAGGGAAAAACTGTTGAAATTGAAAAAGGATCTGACAATTTTTAGTATAAGCCAGCCGGAATCGAGCGACATCACCAACTTGTCAATGGTACGATTAATCTAATGTCTTCTCGTCAAGTGACAAGCGAGATTTTCAACTTTTTCGAATAAAAAAAAACACAAAACAAAACAAAAATTTTCAGGACCTTACATCAATCGAGCTTGTTTGGAAACTAACCGAACAGTGGGATAAGGCTTGGGAAAAGTACAAAGCTGGAAATTTTTGGAAGATCGAAATTGATGAAATGGAGGAAACGGCGAATGTCCTGTTTCGTAAATTAACGAGATTAAGCCGCGAATTGAGGGAGAAAAATTGGCCCATTGTCGAGGCTACAAAGTATGAGAGAAGTTCAATTTCTTTAATCAGTGCCGTTGCACCCAGTTGTTAAAAAATGTTAAAAAAAAAAAAATGAAAACAAAATTTGATTTCAGATCGCGCGTCGACAAATTTCGACGCACTTTGCCTCTCATCACAGATTTGAAAAATCCCTCGATGAGACAGCGTCATTGGGACAGAGTCAAGGCAGCAATAGGAAGGGATTTCGATCAAAATTCCCCAGCGTTCACTCTGGACGCCATAGCCGATATGCAAATGCACAGATTCGTCGACGAAATTAGTGACATCTCCAACGCTGCTACCATGGAGCTTGCCATTGAAAAGGTATATATTCGCTTGCCTCAATATCCTCAGACGCGGCTTGTTTTCCAATCAAATCACTTGGCATTGCTGTCATAGCTACTTCGTTACACAGCTCCAACGATATTTTCAATTGAATTCGAAATTAAAACTCTTGGCTTTGCAAACGCTACTACCATCTATATTCAATTTGAATTATAAACGTCATTGTTATAAAATAATTGCAAATTTCGAGTTATCAATTTATGCATCGAGGGAATAATCGTTAAAATCGCTCACGATTTCTGAATTATTAAGGGCTTGGAAGCTATATCTACCGTATGGAAGACAATGCCAGTGGTTCTTCATCCTTTCAAAGATAACGGTGTGTACAAATTATCAGCGCTCGATGACATTACGCAAGCACTCGAGGAACATCAAGTCCAATTGGCTGCTATGAAGTCCACAAAGTAAGATATTAAACTTAGTTGCAATGCTACCGTAATGGCAACCGTTTTCTTCGAACCAGGTCAATCGGAAAGTTATTCGCTAAATTCGCGATCTTATTGTGGAAATTGAAAACTTTGTTAGGCACCGGTCTAAAAACGAAGTAGCCCCTGCGGTGGTATTCGCCCTCGAGTACTCGGTCTAATACTCAAATGGCATAAATAGATTGTCGGTCTCTACTCGACTGATTTTCCGTCCGAAAAAGTGGTCGAGTGCTCGCAAAGAGCATTTGGTTAACTTTTAAAAAAGATTTGAAAAAAAAACATTAGGAGAATAATAAAGCAGGTAGAATGAACAATGGGATGAAAAAAGAAAAGGGGTTAGCGCGAGTCAACAAGGTTATTCCGGGAGAGGTAGGGGGTGGAGGAGAAGGGGAAGGAAACAATGGAGTTATCAAAGGTGAATCGGTTGGCCTAATTGTGTTAGCATTTGGAAAGTTGAGCCGGCCGTTAGGCAAGCGCTGAAAAGTCCGCGCAAGTCGCGGAAAGTTGAGTTTGAACAGTCGTCGCGCTTTTCGACTCTTTGCGATTTCGTCGAAAATCAGTCGCAGCGCCGAATCTAATGGTCGGCGAAATCGAGAAAAGGGGGCCGAAGTGGGGGCGGGGCAGCGGTGGGGGATAAGGGGAGGATGAGGGTATAAGGATGTCGCGGGTAGAAGGTTTGCCAGAGCGAAAGCCGAGATCTTAACAGGTTCGTCGAGGCGTTCGCCGTGGAAGTCGATTACTGGGAGCGGGCGCTCTCCACCGTCGGCGAAATTCTAGAAATGGTATTGAGCGTGCAGAAGGGCTACATGTACTTGGACAACATCTTTAGCGCGGCGGACATTAGGCGGCAGCTACCGCGCGAGACCGAGGAGTTTGACCGGCTGACCGACGCGTGGAGGGAAATAACTTCGGGCATGTACAACTCCGGTCTTGCCCTCGAGGCCACTCACCAGCCACGTACGTATATAGACCTAGCCCCGGCCACCGGCTCACCCCGGCCACCCTCCTACGCCGTCAAGTTAATTACTCTTTCGCTTCCACTTTCGCGGAGCCGCTGGCTCCCTACCCTTTCAGCCACTAGCTTCCCTAACTTCACTTTCGGAACTGCTTAATTTTGAATTTTCCCACTTCCGAATTAACGATTCTTAAATCCTTTCCGATTTTCACCTTCCCTACTACCATCCCATCGTCATCACCATCATTCTAATGCTCAACTTGTCCTTATCAATTTGGAATTTGACCTTACATCAAAGTTTTACAAGAAATTAAGAGCAATTGCAATACGTATAGCAGTATGCAAATTTATCGCGCAAGCGATACAAGTGACCATGGCTTCTTATAAATCTGCATTTCTATTTGCCAATATTGCTTTTGCACAATATAATCATGTAAACATGTATATGAATTGATGTATTTGTCTTATGTTAAAAGCCGGCTTGTACAAAACCCTGAACAAACTAAACAACAAGCTGGAGACCATTCAAAGAGAGCTGGATATATATCTGGAAACGAAAAGGCACGTTTTTCCACGGTTTTACTTTATCTCCAACGACGACCTGCTTGAGATTCTTGCCAATTCAAAAAAACCGGAATTGGTCCAGCCTCATGTGCGCAAGCTTTTCGAGGGTATCAAGATCTTTCAACTTAGTAAGGTCATTATAATAGTCAATATCCTTGGTGAAAACTTTACTTTTTAAAACATTTGAAATGCAGAAAAAACTTTATATGAACACCTTAATCTTTTTTATGTTTGTAATTTGAATTTAATAGTTACATTATGCGTTTGCTAAATACTGAAAATTATTGCAGTCGGCATTTGGGAAAACCGTGGCGGAAGGAATGCTTTCGTCAGAAGGTGAATACATAAAGTACCTGCAGCCTGTCCACTTGGAAGGACAAGTAGAAGTGTGGCTTTGCCATATAGGTAAGCCGCTTAAACACTATTCATTAAATCGAAAGTACTTGTAATCACATTATTCTGCCAATTTAATCAACATAATTGTAACGTTAAAATTCTTGAATTTGAGAAAAATTGAAAAAGTTACAGCATATTTGCTCTGTGAAGAGCAAAAAAGACTGGGAGAAACCGTATTTATACACAGAGTTGGGGGAGGAAGCAGGGAAGAGGGGTGGGAGCGTGGCAGTAAGTGACACTTTTTCGAAATGATCGCAGAGAAAGCCATGCGCGACAGTTTACGCGAGATTTTACGACTATGCCGGATGGCCCTGCGAAAAATGTCAGCAAAACGGGACAAGTGGGCAAAGGAGTGGCCAAGTCAGCCTGAAATAACGTCTACTCAAATACAGTGGACTGCCGATTGCACTCGAACCCTACTCCAATGCAAGTGAGTATATACCGGCGTACGCGCCTGTGTGCATGTGTCTAAGCGCGTGAGTTGTGTGTACACGGGAAGTCGCGCGTACGTGCAACTACTGAAACGAGAGGAGAGAAAAAGAGCGAGAGAGAGAAAGAGCTCAAAAATACGTGCGCCACGACAAATGAAGAATAGTCCGGCGGAAAAAAGCGCTCGAGAAAAATTACATGCGAGAGCTTGCGCGAATGTTCAAGCTGACAGCTTTTTACGGAGTTTCGTTTTGAAGGAAAAATAGAAAACCGCCTCGAAAAATCAGGAAAATTTAAAATTTTTGGAAAGGGCCTTGAGAGTGGAGGAACGTTGTGAGTGGATAGAAATAATGTAACAAGAAAGTAGCTACATTTGGAATGTGATAATAGCTCAGTCAACGTTGATCGCGCATTTAATTCGAGCTTGCTTTCCGAAAGATCCAGGACTGGGACAAGTGGCCTGCGCTTAGCCTCCATTACGTTATTTTCATTTTCTTTTATTTTGACTGCGGATAGCCGTTCTGTTAGGACTAGTGGAAAATTGCTTCTTTGAAACATAAAATTTTACTACGCCCGCGTTTTATCCGTCATACAACTGACTGAGCAATTTTTTTTTCATTCCTTTTCAATTCGTTCAATAATTGTCGCGAGAATGTTTTGCGTTCTAAATTAAAAGTTTGGCAAAGAACGCGAGAGAAAATAATAAATGTTGGAGCAAATCCGAAGCAAGGGGAAGTGATGATCGTCCGGTCGGCTGGTGCAAATGAATTTTCTTGCGGAGCAAGGGAGGGAGTAGGGAGTCAATATCTTATTTACGCGGCAGCCGAAAGAAAGTCCAAATTGAAATTGAGCGTGGGGGGGCGGAGGGGGGGGGGGGCGAGAAAGCGCGGAGCGGCGCCCCGGGCGCGCTCGTTGGAAATTTATGTAAAACCATTCAGCCGGAGGATGTACGGCTTGTCATCTTTCGAGTCAACACGACACATATCACGCATGCATAAAAGAGCAATCGCTAAAGAGCGAGCGAGCTGGCGAGTCGTAAAAGTGTTGTTTACGCAGCCAGCCAGTTGCAGGCCCGCGCCCAGGGCTCTCGCTCCTGCGGGGGCCGACAGCCTCGCGAAACTTGTGCCCTCCGCTAGATACAGCCTGTCAGCGGAAAGCGTTACATCGCCGGCCTCGTCGGTGTATGCCCCCCCCTCCGCCGTTCGGTCTCGTCTAGCTTGCCCTGTCCTCCGCGCATTTATGCGTACGCGCTAGGCACTCGCGAGTATCGCCCCGGGGCCCGGCCGGTCAGCTTTAACTCCACGTCCTTGGCGCCACTAGCGCGCTGCTGGGGTAGCTTAAAATCGCGAGGTCCGCGCGAGAGGCGAGAATTAGAGCTAGCACGGCTGGGAGCGATATAGCGCGAGCGAGGCGACCGCCGCCGCCGCCGGATCGCTGCCCGGCTAACTCTAATAAGAGGAATTTTGCATATTCTCTCGCGTAGCTGCAGCCCCAGCGGTAGCCCGTAGTGCTCGGGGGGCCTCGTTTAGCCGTGCTGGGGGCTGCCCCCGGGCCAGGCGACACGACGCCGCACTAGCGGCACTTCCTTCGGACCTTTCTCTCTTCGTTTGCATATACTCGCCGCTCCGTGAATAATTTAGCCGGCTTCTTCGCCTTTCTCCTCGGCCCTCCTCCTCTTTCGCCCTCCCTTTATCGCCAGCCGCCTCTTTGCCGCTCTTTCGTCCGAGCTTGCCGCCCCCTTTTCCCCGACTTGCCGCCTGCTTTTCTCCCCGCAGCATCCACGCGCGCAGTCTCCTGGCCAGTGCCCCCCGCCAAACCAGCCTAGTCCAGGCGTAGCAGAACTGCGGCAAACTCGAAATCCAGTTTCGAGCCTTGCGAGCGACCGAGTCAGAGAGAGAGAGAGGCAGGGGTGGAAGGCGAGAGGGCACGGGAAGGCTTGCGGCCGGTCGTACTGGGAAAGCCGTAATAGTCGTCTCTGGGCGGAAAATGGGCTGGCCGAGGAGAGATGCAAGTTCCGGCAAATCCAGCAGGAGCCGAGGCCGTAGCCCGAGGAGGAGAACGAGCTAAACCACCACACGGGACAACTGAATGCCCTGTAATATGACGATTCAACGGATATTGTCCATGTATTACTGTCTCGAGCCGGCTCTCTACTATTTGCCTCTTTCTCCCGGACATTTCCACGGCTTCGCACCACCACTCCCCCACCCCATTCCTCCGTCCAGCTATCTGCCTCTCTATTGCTGCATATCTCTCTCTCTCTCATCGTGCGCGCACGCTTCTGTGTGTGTGTAATCTTACGATTGCATTGATCGAAAGCGAAATTCAGAAACTTCTTAAATTTAATCCATTCAGACTTCCTCTGAATGGATCAAATTTTGAACAAAAAAAAAGAGAAAGAAATATTTCGAATGCAAACGATGAACGGGCAGCGTTTCAACGTTTCGATTTGGTTTACCATTTTTTCTTGACACTTGTACGCTTTCGCGAGAAGATATACTTTTTCAAACTTTTGCTTCGCAATTAAAGTATTGTAAATTCATCTTAAAGATAGATGAATTAGCTTGAACTGTGCCAACGTTTGCAGTGTCGTTGTGAAGAAGCGAAAAATTTATAAAAAATAATAATAAATGGTTTATAACTAAATTAAACGCATGTGTCACATCTCCAGAATGGTCGACTCGAAGAAGCCGCTGAAAAAGCTGAAGCGCAAGCAGAATCAGGCGCTGGCCAAGTACTCGGAAGCCGTGAGAGGCAACCTTGATAAGTTACAGAGAATCAAATTCAAAGCCATCGTCATTATCGAGATTCATGCGAGAGACGTTATTGAGAAGATGTACAAAATGAGTGAGTTTTTACTAATCTTGTTTTACATTTTTTAGATATAAAATCTTTAACTCATTAAATCCCATGCCTAACCTGGCGGGGATATCAAAAAACTAACAGCACCATTCATTGCATTTGCAAAAAAATACCCCTCTTTTTTATTTTTCGATTCGATTATTTACTGTTAAATTGTTTAAACAAATAGTTTCAAAAATGGGAAAAATTATGAAAGTATCCATATTTTTTTTCAAACAATCAATTATTTTGTTGCATATAAACAATAAACAAATACGGGGGTCTGTATAGCGTTCCATCAGGTTAATGCACTTAGCTCTAAACTAACAACGTCATTCATTGCATTGACTTTAAAAAAATTCCCCTGTTTTTTATATCGCAATGCGATTGTTTAATACTTAATTGTTTATTGTTTATGTATAATAAAATGATTGATTTAAAAAAAAATTAAGTTGGATTCTTTCATAATTTTTCTCGTACAATCGAATGGCGCTATCAGTTTTTTTTAAATTCCTAAATTTGAAACTATTTGTTTCAACAATTTAGCAATAATGGGTTAATATCTTGTTTGAAAGTATCTTTTATAAACGTTTTACTATGCATTGTACAGTCCAATTAATTAAGCTATCATGAAGAGAAATTTTTAATTTTATTAAAATCCAGGTGGATTTGAATATTATTATTCCTTTCTAATAAAAAACGATTGCTTATGTTTCTTCTGGTCCTCGGACCAGGTTGTAACAGTTTTCATTTACGATATCCCATACGGCAATTTGCTCTCCGGCGCGTTTTATTAAGTTTATGCATATTTTTCCGTTTTTTACGTTTATCAAGCTCCAGCCTCGGATGCTTCTCTCGCTTTCCGGTAGGTTTCTACATGAATTTGCATGTAACAGCAGCAGCTCCAACCTTTTTCCCATACATATTACAACGCACGTGTGTGCAAGCGCTCCAGATGTAGAGACGCAAGTTTATCCGAATACGAAAAGGACGAGCGTAATGAGTTGGAGCGTAAAATTGGGATTTAGTAAAATGTAGAAATTGAAGCTTTTCGATTGTCTCTCGGGGAAGGGGCGCGGGCACGCGAGTATTGATCTCTTTTTCAACAAGGCCATTCTGTCGCCTCATTATCCGGCGCTTCATTACCTTTTAAAAACCCGATAAATATTTCCTAATAATACACATCGCCGTGAAATCACGCGTTTCCAATTCGCGACATTTCGCCTCGGATTATTTCAATAAATTTACCGGCCGACGCGCAAGCGAGCGCGCGGGATTAAGCTCGGAAATGGAAATATTGAAAAATTGAAGCAACAAACCACCGATCATGCACCGAGGAAAAATAATCATTAGAGCTCGTTTGGCCTCACTTACGCTCATCGCTCCAACAATTGGATTAATGACGGCTGCACGCTGGAGCCTTCATATATAGATCACGTTATTTTTACAATATCATAAGCCCGCAACCGAATCACGTAGGCCGTCCGCGAGTTCTCAAGCCCCGGGCTGTGATTTAAACTTGAGATTGCGTTAAAAACTTTTGTTCGCAGATACGAGGGACGTGAACGCATTCGAATGGCTGTCGCAGTTGCGCTTTTACTGGGACCGGGAAATCGAGGACTGCATCGTCCGCCAGACAAATACATCTTTTATTTACGGCTATGAATACCTCGGTAATACCGAGAGGCTTGTCATCACGCCTTTGACTGACAGGTCAGCCTATTTTCCATTCTCATTGTCTCTGTCTTATTCGCTTTCGGATTTTCGATTGGACTTGTGAAAACATTGGCTCTGCGCTAACCGATGGATATCGAAACTGCCTTTTACGCTTTAGTATACACGTATACATGTGTACCTATACACATATGCACACAAATGGATGTATACATATAGGTATGTAGATATAGATAGATAGATAACTGGCTTTACCACGTAAAAGCCCTCGGAATCAAATGATTCCCCAAGGTATTTGTTAACAAAAGTATCGATCTCTTCCCTTTCCTCCATTTCCCATGCGGTTGTTCGCCAAAACTGTCTACGACCTCGAGGCTCCCTATCAGTTATACCAAGCCTTTTTCAATAAACCGCTAAACCGCTGTCAGTTTTGATGGCCATATTGATTGCGCCTACTGCGCTACGAGAAATATTAATCTTTCTCGAAAAACAATTAAAGCAAAAAAACAAACGAACGAATGAACGAAAAACGGCAAAGAATGGAATGCCCAGACGGAATATCCTCATTGCGAGGCCGGAAGATTTACCGCGGGCCAAATGAAACACCATGCGAGCCCGCGATCTTTCTATTTTCGGGCTTCTCGACTAGGCTGAAATCGGACCGTCTCTGCGCCATTTAGATGAACGTTCGGTGTAGTAACTTTTTTCGAAACATTCACACGTAACAGCGTCACTTTGGAAACGGTACAGCAGGGGGGGGTGGAGGGGAGAAAGTGCGCGGAAAATAGTAAGCGCGGCAGATGGAGAGGAAGAAAGGCCGGGCAAGTTTTGATGAAACGCGGCGGCGCTTGAGATGCATGTGAAAAATCGTGTTTTCGAGCTTGAGCCCCGAGCTTTCGGGGAGTGTCTGGGAAAAAGTTTGAGCGCAGAGGGTCAGTGGCTGGAGGGTAGGCCGGGGCGGCCGCTTAAGGCCGCGCGCAGGCAAGGGCGAGGCAGGCGCTCGGCGCTGGCCGAATGCACAACACGCCGCGGCTGTCCATTGTTCAATGGGTCTTCTGCTATAACTGCAGTTATTTCTCATCCCGTCGTTTATTTGTCCAGGGCCGCTCGCGCTGGCTGGAACGCCCGGGGGTGGCCGCTGTGTCGCCGGGAATTTATCCGAGCTTAAGGAGTATCGATTTAATCGCGATAAAAGGAACGAAATGGACGCTCTAATTTATCGCGGCCCGACCTTGATGTATATTCGGCCAGCGAGCGCGCTCGTAAATTCGCTCGACTCAAGAGCCACTGTCCTCTCTCTCTCTCTCTCACTCGGCACTCGCTTGCCCCCGGTCCTCTCTGCCCCTTCTCGATATCTCTCCTACCGCGTCCTCTCGTCTCTATCGCCTCCCCTCCCGCTCCTCGTCTATCCTCCTCCTCTTCCAGCCTTGCAATAACTCCCGGCTCTCGCATCCTCCTACTCCTGCGCGTCTCCTCTTTTTCTTCCGGCGCTTCTTCTGCTTCGTCTCTTTGGCCACCCTCTCTCGCTCCTCTTCACTTTTCAAATCCCACGTCATGGCTGCCCAGATTTCTCTGTTTGTCTTTGACTTTTGGATAAACTATTGCCTTTCACGTTCCCCTCCCCCTTTCCTCCTCTCTCTTCCTTTATGTCGATTCCTCCTCATATTTTTGCCCACCTACGCGACTTACTGCTCAGACACTTTCTTCTTATTACCAAAAGTACGTGCTGCCGGTTTACAAAAATTTCGCGTTTTTTTCTCGGGTCTCGAATGAATAAACTTGATTGAATGTTTAATCGGACGTAAAAGAAGTACAGCCCACGTTTTCAAATGTTTATATTTTTGTAGTATACTTATTGCAATTGGTCATAGTTAATATGCAAATGATATTTTTACTTATTTTATAAAAATCTTTGCTGGATCTACTTTTGGAACAAAATCGATACTGGCTTTAACATTTCATTAATTTTTATCTCAGAATTTTCTTTATGTTTCATCTAAAATTCAATACCGTTTAAGTCTTTTATACTGTAACATATACTTTTATAGCCGTGCATACATTATATCACAGTCAACTTTGTTCGATCTAACTTTTTGAAACATTCAATGTAAGCACTACATTCGATAATTTATTACCTTTTACTTTGACTATTTTGAAAATGACAAAGCCCATTTGCCATAAACTTACTTTACGCTTCACATGTGTAAGCAACAAAATAATAGTCTTGTCAGTTGTTACAAAAACACGTAAACAAGGGAAAAGCAAAAATTTGAGCAGTAGCGTAAGGCGCAAATCGTATTTCGCAAATCAGTTCCAAGGCGTTTGAAATAGGTCCATGGCATATGAAGGAGTATACAGAGCGCCGGAGCAATTCGCCGAGAGGCAGCTAAGCGCCACTCGTGTCGAATGCTCGAAGACAGGCTCGGTCGTTATATATAGGTGTAGCGTAGAGTGTAAGGGCGAGCGCGTATCCTCGACGGCTTGTAAGCCTTGTCGAAGCTAATAAGGCTGAATTTCGGCGGTCTCGGCCGGCTACGAACAGATGTTACATAACACTGACGACGGCGCTGCACTTGCACCGAGGGGGTAGCCCGAAGGGTCCGGCCGGCACCGGCAAGACCGAGACCGTCAAAGACCTCGGCAAAGCCCTTGGCTTTAACGTCATTGTTGTGAATTGCTCAGAGGGCCTCGACTACAAGAGCATGGGACGAATGTTTGCCGGACTCGCCCAGACCGGCGCCTGGGGATGCTTCGACGAGTTCAATAGGTGAGTTCAATAACCCCCTCATACTCCTCCGCCTCCTCCTTCCTTTTCTTCTTGAGCTTTTCATTTCTCAGCGACGCTGCTTTCTCCTCGCGTCTTATGGATTTCTTCATTATATTATTTTCCTCGGGCTCACACGATATAGACAATTTTACATTCGCATGTATAAAGCTTTGAAATCTTTTTTCACGGTGTACATTCAACGGCGCGTGCAAAATATATATTTTTTTAAGGTAGTTCATGCCAAAATACGTTTTCTTACAAGTGTCTTAAAAATTCGTATAGTTATTGCGTATAATATAACAAGTAAGCGTACGAAATTTTAAATCATTTTCGCGAACCAAAAAAGAGTTATATGTATTTGAAAAAAGTGTATTTAACACGTAGTTTCCATTAACGGTGAAACAGCAGGTACGTTTGTATTGATTAAACAGAAACGGTTCTTACG
>JAPYYQ010002655.1:0-16787 GCA_030522585.1 Anagyrus pseudococci
AGTTTCAGTGGAAAACTAGTACATTCCGCGGGTTTGCGGCGAAGACTAGTACGTTTCGCGAGTTAGCGTCAATTTAAATGTAGATGTTGTATAAATATAGGTAACAACACTGTGTTTATTCAATAGCCTTTTTAATTATCTTATATATTTAATTATTTATGCTTGTTTGTTGAATATATAATTGTCTTTAGTTGTCGGTCCAAAATGTATAAGTATTGGCCGCGAAGTGAACTAGTTTTCGCCGGAAGTACGTGAAACGTACTAGTCTTCGACGGTAATTTAAACTATACTAGTATTCGCCGCAAACCGTTGGAAAATACTAGTTTTCGCGGAAATTTCAACTGTACTAGTTTTCGTCGGCAATTTAAACTAGACTAGTCTTCGTTAGCAGCGTCGATATCATCTTGTGCTTTGTGTAATAATTTTGATATAAAGAATGTAAGTTAATAGTTTTACATACACTTCAGCAAAGGTGCAACTGATACATCTAAAATTGAGCTTACCTGTAAAGAAAAGGAGAAATTCATTAATAAATTTCATTTTGATATACCAAATGTTAAAATGTATAGTTTTTCTTTTCATTGTAATAAAAATTTATTGTGTAAACCTCTCTATATAAAAACAATCGTCTAGTCACTGCCACTGTTGCAAAGATCAAGAATTTGTTAACAAGTATTATAACGACGCCCCTAACGAAAAACAATCTGTTTGAAACTCCCAACAAAAATGATTCATTTTTAAAAAGCAGCCACGAAATTTGGTACGTTTCATTTCCTGTCGCGAAAATCAATCGATTTCGTAAAGTTACCGCGAAGAACAATCGATTTCAGAAAAAACGAAAAAAAACAAAGCGACATTTAAGTAGAAAATTAAATAGTACCGACTAGATAGAGCTTTGGAAAAAAAAGCTTTCAATAAAGTAGGCCCTTATCTATATTAGAGCCAAAAATTGATTCAAAATTTTGAATATAAGTCATTTATATATAAAGATGATCATTTTTTCCGAAATCGATTGATTTTCGCGGCAAGCGTGGTGAAATCAATTGGTCTTCGCCGGACTTTGCGAATCCGATTGATTTTCGACGCAAGAGCGTGAATCGAGATGGTTTTCGCGGCAACCTGAATCCGATTGATTTTCGTTAGGGGCGTCGATAAGATCCCGAAAGAGTTGAATTTTTGGATACTAGTAGAAAAAAGTGGCCATCTAAGAGGTAAGTAACTCTCTCGCTCAAATGTTGAACTGCATTCAAGCAAAATCGAGCATTGTCATTGAAATAATATTTTTTTAAGGTTTGTTATGAATAATTTGTTAGAAAAAACATCTATTACAGCATGGGATTCGGGTAAGACAGCCAAAGTAAATTTAACATGCATATAAATAATTTAAACAAATTTCAAACCGTTTAAGAAATTATCAAAACTTGTTACAACATCTGAATGTTTGGAATAATCTATAGTTTGTTTATTTCTTAATTTACCATCTCTTCCTCTGCATGACTTTGACGTGACAAATAACAAAAAAATTGCTCATGGCACGTTGAGTCAAGTTTATCGTTGTTATATAAATAATGTTGTGTGACAGTGAAGTGAGTGACGTGACAACAACTGACGCGTCACATTACACGTCACGTATTACACTCGAATCTTCGTTCATAGCATTTAATAAATCATAAATGGCTGTAAGTATGATTTATAAATGAAGTTATTTGCACGAGTGGTTTTTAAAAAAGATTTTGGTAATTATTCTTCAGTTGTTCAGTGTAGAGGATGGGTGATCAGAGAAAACCAGATAACGTGGCTGGGAAAGCGATTGTAATTAAATTAAACACGCAATTAAATTAAAAAATTGTATTTTTGACAGTGTTATGAGCCTGAAGAAAATTGGCGAGCGTAGCGAGCAGAAAGATAGCCCCCAGTATACATGTATAAAAAGGACGGAATAATGGCAAAAAGGCTGATGAACGCGCGTGAAATGCAAAAAAATGATCGAGTGTCTGCTGAGCTTAGCGAAATAAATAGTAATCCCTTGAAATAAAACCTCGACTACCGCGTAACGAGAGTTTAAAGAGAGATGCGAGAAGGAAAAAGAAAAGAAAAAGAAAGTAGAGTATAAGGTGTAGGGGTGCAATAGACGGTTAAGAGAAGAGGGTGTTAAGCGCGCTTTGTTTAACGGCTGTAATATTTGAGCAATTCATTAAACCATTATAGCTGATAAATCGCGCGCGTGGGAAACGCGCTGAGCGCGGATTCACTTCGGCGCAGAGAGGCAGGAAGAAAAAAGAAGAAAGAGAGAAGGATGGACTGTGTCAGGTGGAGGCCCAAGGTCCGGAGGCAAAGCCGGCGCGACTCGGGGGGTGAGAGAGTGCGAAAGATCGGAAAATCTATTGAACAGTCGCGCGAGCACGAGAAAGAGAGGGAAAGAAGAGGGAGAAAGATAGGGAGGGAGAGAAAGAGTGAAACATCCCTTATTCTCTCATGAAACAATTAAATCACGAGCAGGAAATTAAATTACTTGGGACTCGCTTCCTTTCGTTGTAGGGGGAGGTGGGTGGGGGCGGAGGGGCACCACCAGCAGGTCGTGAAGCGTGAGAGTAAGAGAGAGAGGGAGAGAGAGAGAGAGAGCGATGGCAATGAGAGGGGGCGGGAGGGATCGGGGAGGTGAAGGGGAGGGGCCGCACGCGCAACTCCCGTCACGAAAACGAAAGAAAGAGCAGCCGGCGTGGATACTCGGCAGGTCTCTCTGCACGTACGCCAGCACGGCCAGCAGCCAGGGAGAGAAAGAGGTAGGGAGCGAGAGGAAGGGGCTTGAGGGAGAGACGGACAATGTCTTCATCGTCCTGTTTCCGTGGCAATTCGTCGCCGGGACCGTTGTTCGCCGACTGTTCGCCCGTGTAGTAGCTACTTCTCGCGACGAGCGCCAGGTTGTACGTGACCTCTGCAAGCTCACCCCCTCCCCCCCCCCTCCTTCCCTCCTCACAGCCCTCATCCTCTTCTTCCGGCCCGCACCTATAGCGTCCACCGTTTCTACCACTCAGCCCCGGCAGGATTCGCGCGCGCGCGCGTGTATTCAATCCGTCACTCGCTCATATGTATGAGGCGCGTGTTTTTCACCTACGAAATAGAAATTTCCATTTCATGCCTCCGGGCACCCCTCTCTCTCTCTCTCTCTCTCTCTCTCTCTCTGCCTCTCGACGCTTTCATTGGCCAATACACGAACGCGCACAGACACACACGCGAAAGGGAAAACTTTCATTTCATCGACGCTTTAAGCATCCGATTGCCTGCACATCCTCCTCCAGTCTATAATTTCATTTTCTATTTTTCACGTGTAACGCCTGGCAAGTTTTTTACACGGCCTCGGTTAGCTTATTTTAAGATTTCAAACAGCTTTTCCATTTTTCCATTTTCTAATTACAACATTTTTCTTCTCGATCGGTGCAACGACACGTGATCGCTACTTGAAAAAACGATATCACAAATAAAGTAAGTTTCATAATAAGCCATATGTAGCTTTTTCTGAGAAAGATGGTATCATTGCTGCTAGCGAAGACTATCCCACCTGTCGATCTCGCAGCAAAGACTATCCCATTCCAATTCTCGCAGCGAAGACGATCCCATTTGGCAATTCTGTTTATAATCTGTGTGTATTACTCATAAATTGGTAAGTTTAATTTTTTCTCCTGGCAATATTAATCCTTACAACTTAATAGACAAGACGAACTTTTAAAAATTCAAAAAGGCCACTTTCAAGCCGCAATCTTTTAGTTATTTAATTTACGCTATTAATAGAATCCTGAAATGGGATAGTCTTTGCTGCGACATTTCTACAAGGATTCATGCAGTTATTTAAAAAAATTCTTTCTTTTTTCCAGATACATGTAGTTTTATTAAAATTATTGTATCATTAATGTATATATTCTTCTTTTTAAAAATGGATAAATATTTACACCAAATTACGTTATTATCCTCTCGAAGAAGTTGTGAAAAAGCCCCGCCAAAAGAAAAGGTATAAAATTAAAGAGATCGACGCATTAAACGAAAATTAACGTAATTCGAATTTACCACGCAATATAACATAAACTAGTTGCTAATTAATTTAACAAAAAATTCGAGGCCCAAACTGTTGTTTTTTGTCGTACAGAAAGAACATTTTTTTGCGATTCATGTTAATTTTTATAAGAAGATTGTTTCATCTGTTGGCCTTCGTTAGTAGCGACGATGTAATCGGACGAAATTTTAATTCGCAACTATTTTTTTAACATCAAATATTTTTAAAAATACTGAATTTCTTTTTGAGTCAGTAGTTGACTTTTTAATAATAGTGATTATTAAACATGACAGAGGTTTATTTAAAACTAAAAATATACTCTACATCATAAAATGAATTTTATTAATTAGAGCCCAAGTAATTAATATCCCGTTGAATTCGATAGACTGTATAAAAATTTGTGGAGGCCGTCAGTTGGCAGGTTACTATGAAGTTGCATACAGGGAGCTGAGCTTAAAGCACTTTTTCGCCTGGCGCTTTTCCGATCTTTTTCAATCTGGCTGTTCGCTCGTGTTTGCACGTGCACTTGCCTCGAGGGCCAATGGTCCATTCTTTGTTTTATCTTTTTCCTCTCTTTGTCTTATCCCGGTACAGTATGTCGCTTATCCGTCAACTTTTCTTACGAATCCCTCCTATCTCCTCAACTTTTACCCTCGGAATTCTCTCTCTCTCTCTCTCTCTCTCTCTCTCTCTCCTCAGTTTTCCATGTACATATCGCATTGTTTACGAGCCACAGCTCGTTATCACTCTTTCCAAATCGGAGTTTTTCCCCAAGCGATTTGCTCACTACCATACGCCCAACTATAGTCTTCGGTATACTTTGTCGCTAGGTATTGGAGATTGTAACTCGAGCAACGGAAGTTACGAATATACGTAAGAGCGACGATGGTAACGTTAATGATGAAAACAAAAATCAAGATAATGTTCATAAAAGCGTCAAGGCGTGCGATTAGAGTAAGCAGATTTACGGTTTTTACTGTAGCTAAATTTGTATCAACGTGCATGTTCACCAAAAATGACGTGTTTAATACATATTTTAATTAATGGAAAAACATAATTTTCATGGCATTAGGTCTTATTAATGTTCAAGTTTGCCGTTATTTCATGCATTATTTGAATAATTGTAGTGGAGCACATAAAAATAGAAGGCATTTTAAAAGCAGCTTTGCTGAAGAGGCGACAAAGTTTGAAAAATTGAAATAATAGCTGCGAGCTTTTTGCATGCCTGCGCCTCTAATGTACACCTAGAATTAGTATCAAGAACGGCAAGAGGAAGGCGGATCGAGAAGAAAAAACAACCGTCTAAGCTGAAAAGCTATAGATACAGGGATGTCGGCTTGCGCAAACAATCAGTCATCATCTGCGTCTTTGCAGACACGAACATTTGAACGGCTTTCAACTCATTTCAGTGGAGGAGGCTCAGAAATGTCGCATTTATTTCTTCAAAATTTTCCAGACGGCAAGGGGCCGTTGCGTAGCCCAGCGCGGCCCGTGTAGACGTTTCGCGCAAAGCGTCAGTCTCTCCCTCGCTTTACCCCTTCCACTTTGCTACCGTCGCCGTTTACGCAGCCCCTCGAGCTATGAATTCTTCAGAAAAATCCCGAGCACACCGCGGAGCACGTTCCGGAAATGTTTGTGCGCCCGGCATTTCAGAAATGCGTGACACTGCTTTAGGCGCACCCGAACCCCCCTTCCCTCCCTTCCGCCCTCCTTCATTCCATCCTTCTCCGGACACAAGTTTAACTCATCGCTGAATCGCTTTCTCCTCCTTTGCGAGATTACCGAGTTTATATTGCTGGTGCGCCAGTCGAAGTCAACCTGAACATCATCATTGATTTTCGTCATTCACGTATGTTATCGCGCGCATTTTAAACTTGTAAATTTAGGCTTCTTCCTTCTTGAAGATTACTACCTTGCTACTTTTCCGTTCGATTGAGCGCGTTTTTTACTACCGCTACCACTACTACAAACTACTGCTTTTACCGACCTTTTTACAATAAACGTATAATACATTTATTTGAACATTAGGAATTTTGAAATAATTCATTTTTGTATGAAAATATATACCAATTACAGTAAAGACTTGAGATTTGGGCATTACAACTAAACCTATTTTATTAAATTTTAATTTTTAACTACCGAAGGTGACGTTAGACGCGAATAATTTTTAAATTATCAACAGTTTTAGATAAATCAATTTTAATTGAAAAATTTGTAAAATAATGTCAATTTAATACACTGTACAGCAAAGGGTTGAACCTATTAATAAAAATGTAATATAATATAACAATAATGATAATATTGAAGATCGTTACGATTGGTCAACCAAGACTTTCTGTCATATTAAATGCATATCGAGCAGGGCATGGTCAAGGGATGCCGGGTTAGCACGGACGCGGAAGGCAAGGAGCCGAGGCGCGGTTAAACTTTGGCTCGAGGCAGCGTAGCTATATACTTATACAGCGGCTACGACAGACGCTATCTCTTGGGGCGAATTGAAACGCGAAACCATCTGGGCGCCTGTTTATCTAGCGCTATAGAGCGGCATCCTCGCCGCCGCCGCCGCCGCCGCCGCCTCCAGCAACGCGGCCGCGTGTGTTTCCCCGCGCGCGCTGCAGCCTAGAACAGCCCCCGGAGCGGCCTGAAGGAGAGGAGCAGCAGCCGCCGACACATTGTCACGTGCGCTGCTGACGTACGGGGCAGAGCAGGGGGGCAGCAGCAGTGGAACGACGCGCTTTAATGAAACACCCGTTTCACGGATCGCTTCGCTTCTCACCGCTGTATACGCTATATCCCTCCCCGACCTCTCATCCTCCCCCCCCCCAGCCGTGCTGGCCTGTGTATCTCTATTTTTCAGCCCTGCTATCCCCCGGCGCGCCCTTGTAAACGCAGCCCAGGAAGCAGCGAGATAACCGCGCGGGAGTGAGCAAGAGAGGTGGGGGGGGGGGGGAGTGAGAAAGATTCCCGCTGTGGCGTTGCTTTTTCAACGCTTTCACAACTGCACTGGATAGACAGGAGGAGCGCGCGTCGATGACGAGAGCGTGACACGCGGGAGCCGAGCGTTTGATAGGCGCGAGCGCGCGCGCGATAGATGATTTTCCACCCGGCCTCTTGACTTTCCCCCCAGCGATCCCTGGTGCCGTTCTTCTCACCCTCTCCACCAGCGCAAACCCCATCTCCCTTCCGTCTCTCCATCCCTTTCCTGCATTCGTCGATTCGATGCTTCGGCTTTATCTGCTTTGTTTCTGCCCTTTGACTTGCTTTCCAGTTCAGCCGCTCTCCATCTCGGCGTTCCTGCCGACAAGGGGAAAATTTCGTTTGCTCGAGCTCCAGTCTATCCCATTCTACCAGCCCAGCCCCCACCCCTCCCTCAGCTCTCCCCCTTCCCCCGCCCCGCTACCCTGCGCTTCGTCGGGATTCGATGAAAAATTCATAAAGATCTCTCAAAAACCAAGCCAAAGCTTGGTGCTTTGCACACGCCCTGGCGATACACCGCTGACTTACTTTTCTTTCGTCGCCTCTCTTCTTTCATCATTCTCCTTTCGTGCTCATAAACATCTCAATTATTTTATTATTTCAGTATCCTTTTTAAGTGAATACTAATCGTTATTTTTTATCGTTTCAAAATTTTATACTTCTCGATTATACTATATTTTTTTATAATATTTTTTACTTTTAAGTCTATCTATGCCATTCTATGCCCAATTAGTTAAATTATTTACGATATGTCATTTATAACTATCATTACTTAAACGTATTAAGTATAGAATTTCAAAGTCGAAATAATCTATCATTGTAGAAAAAATTCTAAATCATGTTTAAGAACTCGATTCCGACAATGCGATATCTTTTTAAAGAACACACGCGGTTAAAAATTAAAAAGAAAATCATTTTTTCGCGCTTTCGACATCATAAAATACTTATACCACGGAGAGACCAATGACTATAGGTCAAACAACTGTCCATTTTAGTCCAATCAATAGTATATTTATTTGCAGGACACTTAAAAATCTGCGAGAAACTATAGTGTTTTAAGTGATAAGAATCATTTTATACATTTTACATAAGAATCATACGTAAACTAATAAACTTTATCATTTTTTAATGTAATTATTGAAGCGGTAATTATAACTTGAAATTGCTCTAAATTTTTAGAGCTATAGCAAAAGTAAGAAAATAATACATTTTATGCGTGTGGCTGGGCGAAGCGCACGTGTGTTTATCACATTCCAGTATCCATGAAATGATAATTATAACCCCCTTGAACAAAACCAAGGGAACTGAAACGAGACGATTGTAGAAGGAGAGAGCGGGAGAGCGCGATAACTGAAATCTGTATGCCTTGTGTGAACACACGTTGGCCCCCAAGAATTGCCACGTGCTCGCATTTACGGGAAATTCCGCCTAAACATTCGCTTTATTTACACAGATAGCGCGGCCAGCTCAATTTCCTATTAAAAAAAGGATACCATTTCTCCGCTTTCCTCGTTGCTTTAATGACCTTACGCTTACAGCTTTATTATTTTAGGATCATTTCTTAAATAAACTTACTCGTCTAAGATATTTTTGTTACAAATTCATGACGCAAAATTTCAAAGGAATATTTTTCATTCTCACAATAAGACTTTCTTTATGAAGAAGCAACAATTTGTTTTCTTTTTGTTTAAACAGAGAAAAAAATATATTGTTAAATAACAGTCTAAATAAGTAATAGTCATTAAATAAAATTAAATAGTTGACAAAGAAGAAGAGTTTCTGCGATGAAAGAAATACGTTGCAAGTAAAACTATTACAAATGCATATTTATAATGTTTTATAATAAACGAGTAATTAGTTGAGTAACAAAAAACATAAACACAATACTAAGTTCAATCTGGGAGTATATAACACACATAACTCTGTTTAAACAAACTCATGAACTTGTTAACCACATGCGTCATGGCTGTAAGTGTGTGACTGTTTTGTTTCGGACACGCTGCTGACATTGTGGTGAGTACTAATTAAGAAAATTTACCATGAAATTTGGCTTTGCATCCTGATTGCGAATATTTTAATACAAAAGGTATATAAAATCAGTTGCATATTTTTAGTGTCATCACAACGCCAAACTACAGATACTCAGAGTAATCAATAAAGGACAAAAAGAAAAGGACACAAACATTTTTTCGTGCAAAACAAAAGTTCAAGAGTTACGTAAGTTGAATACAATATTCGACGGTTGAAATGTCTCGCAACAAAAAATGAATGAATCTTCGATTAGCATCTAGTTTTTATTAAGGTAAGTCAACTGCAAGCTTCATCAGTCGCTGATTCTCGAGACATTTAACTAAAAGTGTTTATTGTTCAATCAGATTTTCCGTGATTTTTCTACATATTTTCTGGAAGTCAGTCAGTAGTAGTCGCTAAAGAGGAGTGTCAAGTACGAGAGGGGGTGCGAGCGAAGGGAGTGGGCAGGCAAGAGAAATGGATGTGCGTCAGCGCAGGGAGGCGAGAAAAATACTTAGATCGGATGAGGAATTGCGGTTATAGTCCTGGACTGTAATGTTGCCGCTGGATGGGGTGGCTGGGAGGGCGTGTGCGCTGAATGCGTCGCACACGGCAGGAAGCGCAGGAGGAAAAAGAAGAAGAATCGGAGACGCGCGAATCCGAGGGAGGATGCGAGTAGCAGGAACGGCAGGGGGAGTACGAGGAAACGGAGAAAACGAATATCCGTGAGAGCACGGGGATGCAGGCAAGAGCCGGCAAAGGAGATTTTCGCCGGAGAGACTTTTCGTCTCGCCGTTCCCCGCAGCTAATCCTCTCTGCAGTAGTAACACAGCAGAGCAGGAGAGCTCTGGGTTTGCATGCATTACGGAGGCCGCGGCAATTACAGCTTATACCTATAGAGCCGGCGAGCTCTTGGCCGGATAATAGTTTATTCGTCGGAATGGAAAAAAGAGCGGAGGATCGTTTAGCCAGGCTGCAGCTCTGCAGCCATGCAGGTGCCAGGCTGCTCTCTCTCTCTCTCTCTCTCTTTCTCTCTCGTCCGGCTCGCTCTCTCCCATCCTCGGGCGCTGCAGCTTCGCCGCGCCCAGGATATCCCTTCCGCACTTTTATATCGGCTTTAAATTCTGACAAATGGTTATAGGGGGCTGGGGCACAGAGGCCTCGAGAGCTGGACAACGCCAGAGGCGGGGGCAGTTGGCTGGAGGAGCCGGCCGGGGGGAGGGGGATATTTAGAACGCGTTTGGTTTTGCACGCGCATCCGGCCGGGCTGGCTGTTTTTTCCCCTTCGTATATTTCCAATTGTTACCGGCGCTACGTTGTCCTCCCGCTAGCACTACTGCGGCTACCACTGGCTACTGCTGCTGTTGCTGCTAGCGCTACTGTTACTACTGCTGGGCTTGCGTTTCCTTTTTCTCTTTTCTTTTCGGCTCCACCCCTATAACACCCCCTCCCTGCCCCCTGCCCCCCCCCCCGGGCTACTCCAGCCACGAGTCTGTAACGATGCAAACTGTTCGCCACTGTTTTTACTCTTCCCCCGACCCCTCCTGCCCCTTTTCTTTTTCCAGGGCTTTTCACGGCAGCACAACCGAATGCGTGCGTGCGTGCCTGCGTAAGCAGGACTGACTCATCTTCTCTTGGCCTTCGCATTTGTTTCTAAAGCCCAGTCCTGGTAGCTGGAAAACACGGAAGATGGAAAGGCTTGTGTTCATTTTCACTCTTTGTTCTTAATTCAATGCAAAATCATCAGATTTTATTTGAAGTAATAAACAAATTTTCAAGTTTATATTTTTTATCTGCTTGTAATTTTGCAATTTACGATTGTATACACGTTTCTTTCTTCATTTTCTTCATTTTACCAATGTAAAATTGCATCAACAACTAATTTTACAGTGGCTTTATTTACTTTTACAACCATTTACATCAAAACCAAATCATTGCTTACTGAGAGAACCTGACAGGATATCATGTTGTTATGCGGTGCTCGCAAATGTTTTCGGGAATCGAGACTGTGGGCATGGAAACTCAGAGTCTACTGCTCTTAGAACTTCTTTATTCAAACAAAAAAAAAACTTGCAGAAAGCACGTTGCGCTATGAGTGCGGCTTGGTCGGTGGTTAGGACATGAGTGCTACCTATGCCATCCCTCCAACTCTCGGCTATCGTACGTGAGAATTTTTACCATAAATTAATAGTCTATTGTTCGGATCAAAAATCTTTTTGAAATAATCACTACTAATTGACCGTACTTTCTAGAAACGGTAAACTGAGACGGATAGCTGCGTATAGCTCTAAACGTTAGTATCATATTAAAATTCGCATAGTAAAAACAATAAAAGCGTCTCTAATGTTATCCAGAGTAACCGAGAAACTTGCCGGAGTGGATGTCAAGGGGAAAGGGCCGCTAGGAACAAAGGTGAACGAGAAGAAACGATATATTTTAAAGGCTAGCTGTGAGAAGGGAAGCTGCCGGAATCGAGTCTGGGTGAATCAAGTCGTCGGGCTCGCCGACTCGTGCTTGACGAAGGAAGAAGCGGTCGGAGGGTCGGGCCAGAGGCAAGAGGTGAACGGACGAGGAAAGAGAAAAGTGCAAAATGTGCAACTCGTCAACGACGTCGTCGTCCTCTCGCGGTCGTGGACCTCGGGCCAGGGCTGGTTTTTTGGACAAGTGACGTCAGCAGGAGAGGGCCCGCAGCCAGAGAGCACAGCCTCGGTTCTCCTCTATATGGTTCTGCGGTCGAGAGAGAGAGAGCAGCTGTGCCCGCGTACATGTAACGACAGGCCCGATCGCTGTCCGCGCGCCGCTCCAGCAGGAGCAAAGTGAAATGTCCGTTGGAAGAAGCCGGACTTGTCCGTTAAAATCGGCCGCTCGAGCGTTTTACCCCCAGTGCACCTCGATTTCCTCCCCTTCCTCCCTCCTTTTTTTCTACGCGTCATAAGCCTGGCGCCGAGGAGGCTTGGAAGAGAGGCTAGTGGGGAGCGCAGGGCATGTCAGGCTGACCGATACTGCGAGGCCACGGGCGATATATCCCGCGCGATCATCCGAGACGCCGATCGCGGTCCGCTCGGTCGTCCGCGAGAGAGCCGGGGCCAGGGGGCAGCTGGGGCTGGGGGAGTGAGGGGAGGGAGAGGTTGGCAGTCCGCGGCGGACTCTGGAATTTCTCGATTGCATCGCTCCAATCGAATAATATCGGGTATTCAATTTCGAAATTCCAAGGGCCTCCAACGGCAAGCTGGAACTTATGGATTCTTAGCAAGGCATTTCTTGTATAAGTTAGTATCAATTCCAATCGAATATGGGAGCCTGCCGAGAGAGCCCCTACCTCCCGCCCGACAGCGCTAGCTTCCCAGTACCAGAGCTTTTCTTGCTCCTTCTTTTAACTATTTCCCGCTGCAGCTCGGCCCGCGCGCCCCCAACTTATATATCTATACGGCCCCCCTGCACCTTCATGGCGCAGCGAAATTTTTTCATTCCGCCACCACTGCCGCCGCCGCCGCCGCGGATATGCGCAATGACATTTTCTCTCTCGGCTGCGACTACTACTGCTACTACGACTACCACGGAGATCTTTATACTTTCATCCCTGGCTTCCGAGAGATTCTATGCCATTTATGTATATGCTGTTTTTTTGCAAGGTCTCCGCTCACCACCTCTTGCAGCTTGAATTATTATTTTTATCAGGAAAAATCGCGGACTGAATTTGAATAATTGACCTGGAGAGCTGCAGGCAGGTGATACCGTGATTAAATAAAATTGTTCAAACGGCGAATTAAACTTGATTCGCGGTCCGGGGTTAAACGTGTCGAAGGTGTGCATCGTACAAAATTTTACTTTCCTGGCTAAAATTAAACGCGTTGAAAAGGATACGAGGTATTGACGATCGTGATATTAAATTAAGGCAGCCGGCAGGATTTCTAATATGACATTTTTTCAAACGTATTTCCTACACGTCATAGCATTAAAAATTGTCATCAAGAAATAAAAGTTTAATCGGAATATACGTATTCATTCCAACAAAATCAGCTGCGGTGTTTGAATTCGGGGTCTTTATACTACCGCTAACGCCAATCTCAAATGTAACCTATTTCCACATCTACGTTTTTGAATTTATAAAAAATTTATAAAATCCGAAAAATTTCAAATTTTATTATCATAGCGCAGGCGCGCGTTAGAAATTCGATTTGACTAAAAATCAAGTTTCAATTTGCCGCACCGTTATACCGTCGCGTTATAAATTCAGGCGAGGACAAAAGATTTAATAAAACGGTATATCGCAGTTAGCCGCGCTGCTTCTACATGAAAATTATTTACTTAAACTCTTATTATACGGGAATAATAAATATCATTACAATTATTGGTCAAGACTGTTTTGCTTGGCATTAGTTCGTTTAACAAATCATTAATTAAAAGAAAAACGTGAAGAAAGATGATGTATTAAAAAAAACTTGGATTCCCGAATATTCTTCCAGTTTCCCAATAAGTATAATTTAATCTAAAATGGACAATCAGTATTTGAAAGTTTTAATAGCTTTGCACCCAGTACGATTGGCAGAATTGATAGTTTGATAATTTTAATCTCCTATTGAGAGGGGCGTGGACGAGGAGGAGGAAACCGCGTTAGTCAAGACTTATAATTCTATTTTCAAGAAAGCATTAAGACGTCATTTTAATTAAAAAGTTGTGCTGAATTGCCCTTGTATAAATCGGAAGAGTCGTTTTATCCCGCTGCTCTCTCCCCCTCCCCTCTCGCCGCGCGCCTATACCGGTTTTATCGGCCTAAAGGGAGAGAAAAAATCAGGAAAAAAGATTGTGATTTCTCATGAAAAGTATGTATATATATATCTTGGAAAAATAAAGTTCGAGAGCTGCGTGAGAATAAATAATATAGGGGGCAGATATCGAAAGATGCGTTGGCGTGGGGCCGTCGATTGAATATTTAGACGGGGGGGGGGGGCCGATGCTGCACGGATTTGAATGCATAAAGACCAGTGATTACCGAGGTGCTTGTTCGACGTTCGTCGTATCGATTAGCTACGCTGGATGGCTACGAGCCGTGTAGTTATAACCAAATGTGGGCAGTATAATGAAGGCGTATATATAAGGCAGCCGAGTCATTGGCGTAAGCTCTCTCTCCCTCTCTTATTAGCGCCACTCGCGCGAGCTTGCATAGCTTCGGCATCGCCGACTGTCGAGTTATCTCCGTTTAATTGCAAGAGAGCCATGAGGGTGGAAAGAAGGGGCCGGAGGGGCCGATGGAAAGAAAAGGGAGCCGGTCGAACGAAGAAGCCGGGGAGCGAGGGAGAGTCTTTGAAAATACAGTTATAGCAGAAGTAGCGAAGGAGCTTGAACTCGCGATTTCTTATCAGGAAAATGAGTTTTTGTCCGTGAATGCTATCTGCGGAGCCGGAGTGCGAGCGGCAACGTCGAGTCGGGGCTGCGCTTGTAGAAGGAATATGAGGGAGAGCCGGGTTTTTCGGGAGGCGGCTTTGCCTGCTGCCTGCGCGCCTCATCTCTTTCGCCCCCTTGCCGAGAAGGAGAGAGAGAGTGAGGAGGGCCGGGCCATCGGAGCAGCCGCGGTGGCAGCCGAGGGGGCAAGACCGAATCGAGCGCGACGCAAATTGAAACAAATGGAAACTTATATGCATATCGCAGCACATTTCGAGTTTTATTGCCAGCTCATTTCATTTGGCCTATGCCCTAGTGCGGCGGCGTAGACGCTGACGCTCGCGGCGGCCTCCGTTGCTCTCCCGCTGCTGCTGCTGCTGCTGCTGCTGCTGCTGATGGTACTGCAGCCAGCTGCAGCTTGTGTACAGTCGGAGCACAGTTTTATAGGTGTTACGGCGTTATGGTCTTTTCCGTTATTGTCCTCGGCTCTCGCACCTCCCTTGCCGGGGCTACGCTCCCCTCTCTGTTTGCCCCGTCTCTTAACCCCGTCTTTCTTTCCTTCTCACTCGCGCCTTCACACACGAACGTCCCCCCCCCCCCCCGCCCCACAAAGATACACACGCCAATGACCATTTGCAGAGTTTTGCACGCGCGCCCCAAAGTCAAGTTAAACAGTTTGCCGTGATTTTCGCTTTCGCCTCTTTTTTTCCCCCAGCTTGTTTCTGCAGGCCGCGCTTATTCCAGTCTGGCTCCAGTCCTCGTCCCTTTTCCCTTCCGAGTACGGCCCCTTTTGCCGACGCCACATGCACTTTTTATTATATCCCGGGCGCTTCTTGTCGTGCTCTTCGTCGGTTTTCATTTTGAAGAAGCAATGCTGACGCATCCAGAGCGCGTGCGGCCCCCGACTCCCCCCAGCTATCCCGCTGCAACTACGTGCACCTCCATCCAAGTGCACCTGTGTCGGTGTGTGTGTGTGTGTGTGTATTTGCGTGTGCTGGCGCCGGGCGCGTATGTGTGCACGTCTCCGAAAATCCAATTTCTCGGCCGTGGGGCGTGAGAGAGGGAGAGAGCGCGCGCCAGCCGAGACGCTTTACGACGTTTTTCCTTTGCCAAAGCAAGCTTTTGCCACGGAATATTCGCGCCCTGCCGGCCTGCCCCTCTCTTCTCCTCCTCCTGTTTTCTGCGCCTCGCCCGACTCTCTCGGCCCCTCTCGCGCCACCCCCTTCTCGCAGGGCGCGCGCTCGCTCGCGCCACTAGCACCCGCGCGCCTTTCTGCGGCTTTTTATTTTCATCGCGCGTTTATATATTGACTTCAATGCCCAGCCGGAACTTTTTTAACCGGGCCCTACTGAATTGTCAACAGCTCTCATCTGCGTTAAAATCGATTGAATATTCAGCTAAATTAAAAGTTCTGATTTGCATTTCAGATTCTATGTGTATACCTCGAACACAGAAGCACCCTCGCATACGTGACGTGCACAAGGACCAAACGCAAGATACGTTTATTTATATTTTTTTTAAAATATTTACGGCAACCTCGCGAGAATTTGTTAAACCAGAATAATATGAGGATTATGGAAGAAAATTAACATTTTTCGCTAGACATATTGACGACCTTGTTATAAATTTATCTTTGAATACAGCCCTTGATGGTTTTCGTATAAAAATGAAAATGGCTTGATATATACCCTTTTAATTAGTTTAAAATGGTATAAACCAACAAAAAATATTGCTTTAAAACATTTCTTTTTATTGTACAAATTAGTAAAGCTTTTTTATAAGACATGGGGGATAAATAATAAGTACAATTATTATAATGCTTTAATCTAAAATAAAATGTAAAAAAGCTAGATTTACAAAAAACTAAAATTGAAATTTTCAAGAAAACATTGTAATAAATTGTTCGAACCAGTTAGTGCTAATTGATACGTATAAAAGAGTCAAGAAAAGTCCTAATAGCAGATAAGCCATCAAAATTATTGAAAATTTCCTTCAACCATTCACAAAAAGCAACTTAGTATCAATTGTTTAGAAGCCTATATTTGTAAAAAGTCAGCGGCTCCAATATTGTTAAGTATATTTGCTCTCCAGCAATACACTTGCCATTGTTTTAAACAAAATATTTTTTAAAAATCAGAGTTATCGTTGATTCAGTAGATAAAATTAATGTAGGAAGCCAAAAGCAGATAAGAAGCAACTGAGCTAAAGAAAAAAATATAAATATATAAAATGTATTGAGATTATTTCGACGCCCCTAACGAAAATCAACCGATTTCATATTCCCCGCGAAAATCAATCGGATTCAGGTTGCCGCGAAAAGCATCTCGATTCACGCTCTTGCGTCGAAAATCAATCGGATTCGCAAAGTCCG
>JAPYYQ010002656.1:0-16786 GCA_030522585.1 Anagyrus pseudococci
ACGAGTACCAAAGGGAGTGGCAGGGGGTAATACGTAATTGTATCATGTGTTCTAAGGTCGCGGTTTTCTGATAAAAAACCGTTCACTGTGAAAGCACTACTAGTGGAGCGTGCATGCGAAGGGATAGCCGTCAGCGGAGTCCGGGAGTGTGTGGCCTCGGCGGCTTTTGCCTCTCTTATTCTGCCTCGCGGAGATGAACTTGCCCCCGGGGCTTCGCATTTCTCCTCTCCCGGCCGATGCCTCCATGCTCGATTCGCCCGATAAGATCTCGGATCCTCTCGCCAAACAACAACGGACACCCCCATTCAATCTATCGAGCTTCATGCCTCCACGGCTTTTCCACACGTTTTTCATTCGTCCATTCTTTACCTCCTTACCTACACCCCCAACCTCTATCCTCTTCTCTGTCTCATTTAATATATGCGTAAAATAATGCAGACGAGTTGGTTGAAAAAGCACACTTGCGTTAAATACATGATTTTTATTCTTCGCGTGGGCACATAATTCTTTAAGAGTGCGTTTAAATTGACAAGGAACTGCTCGCTTGATGGAAATAACGAGAGGAACCGTTGGCTTTTGCTGATCTGCTATTTGCGAAAGCTGATAATTTGTCTGCGAGTTCATTATATTATACGCGAAGGCCGAAAGAACGTGAGAGCCGAATGATTAATGCTGGTTTATTAGTGTATAGAAGCGGAGCAGAGTCAAGAAACAGATACGATATATAAAGTATATACGTATAAGGAAGGAATAAAGAAAGAAAGAAGGAAAGAAAGAAAAGGAAAAGAAACGAAATAATCCGCGGACGAGTGGGAAAAAGATTGCGTGCAAGGTAGAAAATAATAATAGACGGGACAAGAGTTAAAATCAGTTTTCTTTTGAAAGGCGCCCCCCCCCCCACCTCTCCGCCTCCACCGATTGTCTGCGCAAAGGGACACGAGCGGGTATATGGCGCAGTGAGGGGGAAGGAAGACGAAGGAGCTTAATGACACACACGTGGATTTCCCATAGCCGAGCGTGAACCACCTCGGCGACGGGGCACAGACGGTCCCGGCACAGACTGCAGTACCGCTGCTCTCCTCGCAGACCCCCCCCCCCGCTCCCCCCTTCCTCCCGTGATTATACGGTATCGGCGCAGCTCGCAAATAATGCGAGCAAAGATTTCGCGGCCGCATACACGTACACGCATATCACCAGCGACATTTGCGGCTGTACGTGCATACCCCCATACAAAGTTTCCATGCGGACAAACCTTTCGCGACTCTGTGTATGTGCGCGCAGCTTTTCATAGAGGCGGGAGCGGAGCAGCAGGCCGGAGTGTTCAGCAACCGAGTGTTTACGCTTGAATGGGCTTCGGTATAAGCCGGCGTGACCATGTGTGCTTCTCGGCGTCGGGCAGTGCTAACCCCTTAAAAAACCCACATTCGCTCATGGGAAGAAGAGCGCGTTCGCGGGACACATTGTGTCCCTGGGACATATACTACGAGAGACGAGCACAAGTCGAGGAGTAAGACGATGACGAGGAGCGACGACGGCCGGAATCTTTCATCTTCACCGACCGGCGCCGGATGGCACCTAACTATATGTTACATTACGGCCTGCGCTGCAATTATTATTGCACTCAAGAGAGAGCGCAATACTACTGTGCGCTCTCGCTTCGCTCTTCATTCACCACCCTCTTCTTGCCCTCACCTTCGTTTCACCTACCAACGCCAGCTTCTTCTCTTTGTCTCCCCCTTCCCCCTTTCTCTCTCTCACGGACTGACAACTTTCCCAGTCGATACTCTGAAAACATCAGCAGCCTCTTGGCTCCTCCCCCTCCGTACTGACCGCGCTCGTCACTTCTGCGCAGCGTATGTTTTGTATTTTTATTTGCATTTTAAGAAAGGCCTTCCACCCTCTTATTTATTTTCTTGCATACAATGAAAAATATAAGTTTACATGATTCTTATAGGTATTCAGATATAAACGAACACATTTTGAATGTACGCGCGCAAGAAGAACGCCGAAAATTCGCGATTAGCAATTATAAATTAAGAGCGGGCGCAAAGTTAATGCAAAATGCCAGACAACACAAGCCCGCTGGAAAGTTTAATCTTTCAATCGGACAGGATAAATTGCGATGCCGAGTTTAGAACGGTCGCAAATGCCAATCTGGTATAGTGGCGAGGAGGAGGAGTGGGGGCGTCGGTGGGACATACGATGCAGCGGCGGTAGCGCTCTCTCCTCGTCGTGTCTCCGCGCTTGCAATGGCTCTGCGCTATTGCTCTACGCTTAGAGCCGCGCTCGCAGTGGCGTTTGTAAATACTGGCATCGCGTCGCGCGTATGCGCCGCGCATTACCAATTGTACGGGATAATTATAGAATAAATAAATTAACGTCCGAGCCGGCATGCGCATAATATATCTACGTCTGCCAAATGTTAGCGAGATACAGCCATATATCAGTTGTTGGGAGTTATAGTCCAGCCCCGCTAACTCATTGCTCCGCTCCGCTCCCTCTCTTTCTACTCCGCACTCTCGCTCTGCGCAGAGATACGCGTTTGGCTCGAATCCACACTGGGCCTCTAAGGGCAAAGGGAGAGGGGGACAGTCGAATCTATCGGCGGACCTCGGCTGCCCAAAGCCGGGGCGTTAGCGCGCGAGAAAATCCAGAGCCGGCCTGGGAGCGATGCTCGCGGGTCTCTGGTCTCTCTGCTCGGCCTCGCGGGAAACGTTCACGGGGCGCATTGTTGTACTCCGGTGAGCCGGCTCGGCGATCTTTGCGGTAATATAGAAATTCAATCCTCCCGCTCCGCCGCGGCAATTATAGCTTGTGGCCGTCATTACGCCCCCCCCCCCTGCCCTCGACACTGACCGCGGCTCTTTTCTTATTCCGCCCGGACTCCGCCCCCTCCTGCCCGCGCGCTACTCCCCCGTCTCTTTTGCTCTCTCGCTCGGCCTCCTTCCCGCGCCCTTTCGCACATGCCCTCGAGAGGGATGTCTTTTGGCCGTCTCGACTGCTCCTGCTGCCCGCTCCGGCTGTACGTGTAATATTTTATTGGCATTGTTTACGACCTCGACTTCGGCCTCCATACTCTGCCTTGCCTACCCTTTGCTTCTTCGTGCTGCTCGCCGCTTCTTTCTCGCTTCTCGGCTTCTTTTCCGATTCATAGCTTCATCTTCGGCCTCAATTTTCCTTTGTGCGCACCTGGTACCTTATACTTATTGCAGCTTGCAAATTTCATTCGTCGTATTTGCTCTTTGTATTGACTTTTTCACTTTGAGGGAAATGTAATGGTGGTGCTACGTATTGTATTCGTTTGTTTGATTGAGTCGTTGAACCAAGAATGAAACAAAGTATTATAGAACGAAAAAGGTTGAAGTTGAAGAAAAGGATAAAATGGGTAGGAGGAGGAAGCTGGTGTAAAAGAACTGGTGTAATTAAGAATAATTAATAATCAAGAACACGCGCACATAAAGTTGCAGCGTTGCTAGTGCAACGATGAGATTCCAAAGTCTAAGACCCGAGGCGACGTTTCGGAACGGCTGTTCGAATATTGTAGCAGCGGCGGCGGCGGCGGCGTCACGTGAGACTGAAGAGCATACCGCTGGAGCTGGAGGGGAGCTACAAGTTGTCCCGTATCAAGTCGCCGAGGCTCGAGAAGGAATAATGCCACGGCTGTATGACCAATCAATTACTAATAGTCCAGGGGCGAACGTCGAGGGCCCCACACGTAGAGCCGCGGCCGATATTAGCCTCGCCGGGGCATTACCGCTCTCATCTCGGCTTTTGCTCCACCTTCGAGATTCGCCTCTTCTCCCCTGTCTCCTGCTCGTTCTTTCTCCTGGGCCCATTAGCCTTAGCCGACAATCGCTAGAATCTGGCAAAAAGTGCCGCGTTGCGGGGCTGCCGTAATTTCCGGGCGAGAGAGCCGCGCTGAATGGCCGGCTGTGCTGGCGCTTTAGCTTTTCAGTTAGATGCGCCGGCCGGATAAGCCGCGGCGTGCCTGTACGGGGCCAGCACGCGCCTCTTCCTCTCTCTGTACCCATACATACTCGGGAGGGAGCGCTTGCGAGAGCAGCACCGCCAGGTGAGAGAATTTGACGCGCGATGATGCCGCGTCGATAAGTGAAAGGCAGAGGCCGATCGTCGCCTTCGGCCCTAGCCCGGCTCCTCGGCCTCCTCCGCTTCGGATCACCAACGTTGTTCGGCCTCGGGCGCCAACTCTCCTCTCGAACGCGCGAGTAATCGAAGCCACCAGCCGAACCAACAGTCCCTTCCTTCCCGCTTATGCTCGTCCTATGGATATTTTAATTATCGCCGGCTCGATCTTCGCGGGCTTATCGGCCACTCTCGCTCTGCCACCCACGCATCTCCACGCGTCCTCTTATCCCCTCCTCCTCTCTTGCCGATTCTTCGTACTTGGTTCTACACCGTGTTTACTCCGAGAAAGAGGCTGGAGGACGCGGGAATAAAAATGGAGCGAATAACTTTGCCACGCGCCGAGGTTACCGCTGCTGTACGTACGGGACGGAGAGGAGGAAAGTAAACGGCTCGTCAAAGGAGGAGATAGCTGGGCGGCGGGGCATCCGAAAATAAGTCCCCGGGTTAATTGAAGATGGAAAAGTGGTGGAAGACTGTGGGTCTGTGTCTGCGCTTGTGTGTGTGTGTATGTGTGTAAGTCGTCGTCGGTGCAGTAATAGCAATAGCGCCGTCTCCGGGGGAGAGCGCTGACAGGGCCGCAGTAGCAGAGCTCTCTTCCTAGGCTCGTTCCGCTCAATTTTTCTCACAGAGCTTAATACCGCCAATAAATAAGCCACTGGAGAGATGGGAGAGAGAAAGAGAGAGCCGGCACATATAGCATGCACAGTAGCAGCAAGCGGAGCTTCTTAAATCATCGGCGGCTGGGCCGTTGGTGCCTCGCGCGTATTTGCGAATAAGAAGGATCAAAGGGAACGGCCTCCACTCTCTCGCTGCTTTCTCTCTTTGTCCAGTGGTGCCTGCTTTTCTTATTATCTCGGCGCACATCGCATCGCCTTGCATCGCTATTCGTCTGTCGGCTCTTTCTATCTCCTCCAGCTCGGCCCCTACTCCCGCGCCCGCTCTTTCTCCACTACCTCTTTCTCTCCGTTCGCGACTCTTTGCGAAATGTTGACTGCAATTACAGCGTCGCGTGCTCTATTTGGCTTCTACGAACAGCCGCACGGCCCACCGAAAAACTCCAGAGCCCAAGTGCGCTCGTGATTACCAGCAGCAGCAGCACAAGAAGAAGCAGAAGAGAGAGGAGAGCCTTCACTTTTCGGGTCGATTGCTGCTACTTCAAATTCGAAAAACATTTCTTTGAAGCCACGCACTCACGATCTCCCTCTCCCTTATGTATACTATACACACTTGTATCCAGCTCCCGTCTATGCTATAACTCATTATGGCGACCCATTACAAGTAATGCCTAGCTTGCTCAACTTGTCTTTCTCCATCTCAAGCGCAATTTCGTTACTTTTTGCTTCTCTTCATTTTCTCTCTCTCACAAAATTGCGTTTGTCAATATTTTGTCCCCTACACCGGTGTCCAATCTCGACTTTTAACAGAAATCACTTTGTCAAAAAAAAAGTCAATGCACAAGTTACATTTTTTGGGGAAGCGGCTAACTCAGTGCAACTTAAAGAGAAAAAAGGACACAAGACACTTATCGCGGGGGCCATATGAAAGCTAGATACGCACCGGAAAAGAGAGCGAGCAAAGCGCTCATCGGCTAAATAAGCAATAAGCTCGGTCTACCGTCGCAGAGCTCGTCGTTCCCTTTTGCCTCTGGCCGTGCGGTGCAGCCTTCGTTTTAAGTCGACGACGCGTTCCTCTTGCAGATCTACACATGCGTGCACATCTCCTCCCCCCTCCCTGCTGCTCATCTCCTTTCCCAATCTCTGTTTATTTTTCCTCACTTTAAAGCCGGCTATACGCTGTAGCGTAACGCACGCGCGCTACCCTGTCGCCACTCACGGGGGCTTCACTGATTTATTAGTCGCGTATATCCGGCTCTCTCCAATCTCTCCCCCTCCCCCCACTCTCTCTCTCTCTCTCTCGAAGAGCCCTGCTGCAAGCTACTCGAGCCAGAAGCCAAGGAGACAAGAAGACTTTTGACTCCTCCAGCCAAATGACTTTATATACAATTATTAACTTCTACGCTATTGGTTTTATTTTTCTTGCTGTACAAGTAAACATTACAGTTTCCTTTTCTCAACGGCTTTTTGGTATCATTGTTTGTATTCAAATACTAATGGATGTTCCAAGCTTTTCTATTTATAATGCAAATTTTGTTTCAAACATAAAATTTTTATACCAAATTATTTGAAAATATCAATACCATCTATTTATTTGGCTTTTAGACGGTCGAAACCATGTAGAAGGTCAAAACTAGGCATGTTGATTATTAGATTGAAATAAGACGTGAAAAAGAAGACTAGGAGGCAGGATATTATTCGTGTTTGTCGTCTTAGACGGGCGGCTTCGAAAATGACCTCAGTTGCAGCCGGCCGGAGTTGAAAATGAAAACGAAGAAAGCCGACGTCGCATTTGAGAACGTTAAAGAGGAATAGGGAAGCTCTTGGCGGGAAGATATGGAGAAAAAAAGAGCAGAAAAGCCGAGAGCGAGGGTGAGAGAGAAAAGGGGCAGTGTCGAGCGGGCGTTCCTGCACGCGTCGTTACGCGCGATTTGCTAAGTGCGGCGGGGGCGAGAGCGTGTGCGCTGCCGGCAAGCGCGCGAGTGTCTACCGTGGCGATCGCGACTCGGTGTATACTTACTAGAAAGCGAACAAGAGGAAGAAGTAGCAGAAGCAGCAGCAGCAGCTCCGCGAGCTTAAATGCGCTCTCGCAAGACGCGCGGCACCTGCTTCACACTTCATCATGTCGCGCGTCACTCTCGCCCGCGCCTTCCCTTCGCCCTCCCCCCTCTCCACCCACCCTTTCTCTACGGACGCCTCGCGGACGCACATGGTCGCCTTCAATTTCCAAACATGTCGAATTAGCGAGAGCGGCAAGCTCTCCTCGAGAGAGCTTAACCCGCCTTTCCCGGAAAGCGGAGCAGCCTCGTCTACTCCTTTTGCCCCTGACAATTGACGCCTTAGTTCTCCACGCCGCTCTCGCATCTTTCTGCGTAGATCTGTTCGTGTTTTGCTTCGGCTGCTCTTACCGAGCCACGTCATTGGACGGCTCGAGACAAAAGCTCGACTTCTGCTCTTTCATCTTGTTTGTTATTATCATTATTATTATATGTATTGCGGAGCCTACATATGCGACTTAGCAGTAAATCACAGCTTCACTTAACTCACTTAATTAATCCGTTAATTCGCCGGCTTCTCGCCGTTTTATCGCTCTAATTCCCTTTCAACTTGTCTTCCCGCGGACGTAAATAAACTCCAACGTTGCCGACTCTGGTTTGATTTCCGGTCGGCAACTATCAATTACTAGATGATCCAACTAATTGCCTCTCGAAACAAAAGTTGATGCGAAACTCGATTCTCAAAGGGGGGGAGGGGGGGAATCCCCGAGAAATAAACACTGAATTATATCGATAGTTAATGAGATGCCTAGCTCGAGTCGAGCGAATCATCACCTCGACGAGCGGCTCGGCGTGTAAATCAGAGTTATTACCTTCGTTGAATTGCCCCTCGCCCCCTCTTGCCCTCTCTTTCCAATGATGCCACTACACACGTCCTCGACAGCGTGAAAACGCATATGCGCGCCGAAGACGCCCGGTTTTGGCCTATCGGTAGTAATTAATCATTCGCCATAGCTGCACGTGCACGTGGATTTCTCTCTCTCACTTACTGGTCTTCCCTCCCTGTACTCGGCACTTGCTACAGCCTACCTTTCCTATCGGCCTCGCACTGCCTCTCTCTCTCTCTGTCTTTCCTCTTTGTCTCTCTATACCATTTGCCTGCTCTGTCGCATATAACGTGTATGTTTCGAGGCTCGGAGTAGCAGAGCTGGCCTATACTTAAGCCGCATAGAATATTCATATGTTACTGAAGCGATAAGAGTTTATACGCCGAGCTCTGTATATACCTACGCATACATATGGCCGGCAGCGGGATTGCACCGGCGGGAATACGGAGGAGCCTCTCTTGCGCCTCCTCTCCTTTGGCAAATCTGGGTCGAGCATCCTTTCTCACCATTACATCGATCCGTTTCAATATTACACCCTGACGACCTTTATGCAGCCGAAATAAGAAAAAAATGCTGCCATTCAGGACTATTTTGAAACTAAATTTCTAACGCATGATAATTTATTGACGACCAAATCTAAAACAGTTAATTATGATATAAAATCACATTTAAAAAGTATCAGGGAGTTTGTACGTCTCTACGTTAAGGAATAAAAAAGCAGTTGAAAAGACCGGAAAAAAGGAAAGCAAGTCTTTACGGGAAGATTTATTCGTCTCTTGTCCATAATGCGAATTGCAACAAACTTAGCCGAATAAACTAAGAGTGTGTATCATAGACTGACGGATGAGTTAATCTTTGTTTTAAGTCCTAAGCATTAACCCGTCAATGTCATCTCTGCTCGAGCTCAGACCCTTCAGACTTATCGGACATTGCAGTGTACCGAATATGCTTTCTCTTCTTCCTCTTCTCTCTCTCGCTTCCTCTTCCTCTTCCTTTCTCTCTATCTCTCTAGCCCACTTTTTACCTCGCATTTTCGCACGAATATACACCGACTGTTTGCTATTTATACCTCAAAGCTCCCTCTCTCTCTCTCTTCCACGGAGTCCAATATTATTTTGGTAGCTACGAAATTTTATGAAATTTCAAAATATTACAATTTGCAACAATGTATGTGTTATCAATTATTGCGATAAAGTTGTGGTTATAGGCAAATTAGCCGAAAGAATAAATAACGACGCACAGCGATAAAATAAATAAAATAAAGGCACGAAGGAAGGGAGGCAGGAAGGAATGTATAATTAATACATGAGAAATAATATTTAATGCCCAGTCAATTTGCTTGAAAAAGTCATAACGTTAGAGAAGCCATTTCGGCAAGAAACTATAATTACTAGAGTATGAGAGATGCAATTGCATCTGAAAAGCGAGTAGGGTATACGTACACGCGCGCGCACACACAAGGTAGTGTAGAGAGAGAGAGAGAAAGGCAGAGGGGCACAGACATGCGCGCAGGAGAAGAGAAGAGTTGCGAGCCGAGACGAGAGGCATAATTGTCATTCGTAGACATGTAAATTACGCGCGAGGATATAAATGTCAATATGACAGGCAGTCGGCGGTTGTATCTACGGATCTTACCTGCCGACCGGTCAAAGTGAAATCATTAGTTTGCTTAAATCAATGCGCGCGTAAACGTCCGAGTTATTTATGCCCCGTCATTACAAGAGCGTTCTTCTCTCCCTTTTGCCCTCTCTTTCTCTCTCTTACTTTCCGAATCTCTATCCCACAGACTCTCTAGCTCTCTGCCCTTCATTTACACCCCAGCTCTTTTTCTTTGATCTATGCACTTACTCAATTTCATTTGTTTGCGTCACTCGTTTAATTGCCATTACGAATATTCATAAATAACATTCGCTCCGAGGGAAAATTTCGATTTTTACTCGCTCGCCGGCCACGCGACCGGAATATAATCTTTGTTCTCCGTAATGGGAAGCCTCGACTTTAAATAGCCCGTGCGCGTATTTAATTTACAGCTGAAAATAGACACATCGCATTTATAGCCGCAATATTTCTTTACAATCGATAAGTGCAAAGGCTTATAGGCCGTACGCAATATTGTCGCTCGGACTCGTCGCGTTCTCTTTTTCCATCTCGAAAATATTTCACGTTAAACCTGCTTTTTATTGATACGAGAGGAGTCGAGAGAGAAAAAGAGAGAGAGAGCCCGAAGCGCCTACAAACTTAGCCATGCAAATAAGGCATAAAGAGTTTCTCTGGAGGGTCATCGATGTCGATCGCCGAACATAATAACGCGAACGTTTGAAACTTGATGTATACTCCCTCCATTGGTATGCAAAAATATTAAAACTGCTTGTTTTAGTTTGGCCGTAATCAATGACGGAGCACAAATATTGAATAGTGCGAGCTTTTATATATTTTGATGTTCTCTCTCTCTCTTCCCCCTTTCTCTCTGGCTCTCTCTCTCTCTGTCTCTCTCAGGGGCTTGTCAGGAGATTCCAGGTATTAACGACATTAATCAATGAAAGACGCTACATTTATTACGAGGCAAGAATTCAAAAATAACTTTGTGTAACCGGACAAACGGACAATAAATTAGAGAAAATAGAGGAGTCGCTGGAGAAATGAAATTGATGTTCAATATAAAAATGTGATATCATTATAAATGGTCCGCTGGGCAGGAGGCTTTCGGGATAAAGAGGAGTAAAGAAAAAAAAAGGAGGAAGAGAAGGGGGAGGGGGGGAGTGATTAAGGTAAGAGGCAGAAGCAGGAGCAGTTGCAGAAGTGGCGGGCAAGACAAGCAGAAGGCAAAAGAACAAGTCGGGGATCCGTAGGTGGTCCAGGCAGTCCTCGAGGTGGTCGGGGGGAGCTGGAGCGGCGCGGATCATTTGTCTAGCAGTCGATGTGCCGATTTTGCGGCTCGATTACCATATTTTAACGCCAGGCTCATTGGCTGTTGTTGTCGGGGGCCCGCGTGTGCACCGGCTACCGGATTCCATCCGCTATTCTCGGAGCAGCCCGAGGAGGAGTCGTCGTCCCTTTGTTCCCAAGGCGCGCGCATAGGGGCGCAGAGGGATTCGACCGGGCCGCGATCGCAGATCGGCCTCGATGTGCCTCGCGAGGGAGAGAGAGAGGGAGCTCGTTATTAATAGCCGGCCGGGCTTATCTCCGCTCGGCGATCATCCTCTCCTCCTCCGCTCCCACGTCATCGCTACTCCTTCTCCTCGGAGCCCGAGAGAGCGAGCCAGGACACGTCGATACATCCATCAGCTAATGCAACCTGGCAGCGATGGCCTCGCGCGAGATGGACCGTCCCTGCCGCCGCCGCCGCCGCCGCCGACGACGACTGCGACACGCTGCTCCTGCCGCGAGATCGGGCTACCGCGAGCGAGATACTGCTCCCTCTGCACTTTACCTCTCGCTCACTCTCTATCTCCCTCTCGACTCCTACACTATTTTTCATATCGATTATTCAGGCTGTTACATTTATCTCGATCTTTCGACGCTCTCATTCACGCCCGCTCGTGATTAATCATCCCAGGCCGTATAAGCCAGCTCTGATCGATTTTCTCCAAAAGCCTATACGTATATAGATATACGCGACAATTCTTTTAATCGTCCTTTTTCTACTTCTTCCTCGCCAGCCCATGCGTTATGCATTTATTTCTATCAAACCGAACGACGATTATTCAATAAATAAACAAAGCCCCGTGTACCAATATTGTTTCTCGGCTTGCTTAGCAGAATTTCCATTAATGTTAGACAGCAGCCGGGAGGGAGGGCAGATCAGTTCTGCCATGACTGGTCAATTTCAAGTTAAGACATCCTTGTCACACATTCACACGGACGGAAATTCATTTATAAAGCCAGCCCCCTCTGCCTCTCCTATAGCCCACTACACCGTGATCCTCCTCGGGTAGGATTCTAGCCAGCGGCTCCTCGACGTGGGTCCGTTTTACAGGCTTTTCCGTCAACACGGGACACACGTCAGGAGGACCACGCGTTACGACTAATGATGCCCGGCTACGCGGCCACCATATTCTCGCGGCGAGCGCGCGCTCCTCTACCTTTTCCTGCCCATTGAAATTGAGAGCCTCGAGACTGACGATTAAATGTCTCTCGATTTGAAAATCCCCGCGAGTGATTAATGATAGGCGAAGGTGAAAAATCCATCTCTCTCTCGGAGCCATACTGGCTCGCGCCTACTCCGACAAATTTTCAGCTTCATTGACGTCTCTCGCTCCCTGCTCTTTACTCGCTCGTTTTTTCTTTACCAACATTTCTATTAATAGTCGTCCTTCACATTTTCATCGCGGCTCAACTCCATCATTACTCTTAAACGCTTCGATAATTATGTTGTATCTCAATCAATCGATTCCATTTCGATATGCTTTACTGATCTTCTCCAATCGTCTTTTACTTGTTTGTTTATAAAACTATGAAGTAACGATTGGATTATTTCTATTTTAATTGGTTGTGATTTGAAAGAAAAAACTGACATTTATCGAGAAGTGATAGGCACATTTCTGAGCTTCGCTTTTTATTTTCAAGTCATTTAAAATATTTTCAGCAATCAAGTGACTCTCGGCAGAAGATTCTTTCAATAGCCTTAGTTGGAGTAGGATTCGAAGATGAATCTTCAATTTTCTAACGGAAGAGAGAGAAGAAGAGATGGGGGATTCTGTTGTCGAGTCGAACGCGAAGGGACGATGACGAGGAGAGCGGGGTTGCTTGCTCAAGTGGCTTTGCAACAAGCAGTGGCGGCGGCAAGCCCATCGAAGCTCCGGCGCAGCTCGCCTTTGGTGGTCTGAAATTCTTTCAGTGGAAATTACTACTTCGAATCGTCGAGTGAATATCGGTCGATGCTTGCGCCTCTCCTGCCGGCAATCAACCGGCACCACTACCGCCTTTCAATACGACATCAAAACATTTCAATGATTCTTTAGACCGAGTCGATACATCTCAAACATATATCAAACTCGACAACAGTCGTTCAAACTCCCCTAACCCACTCATTAATGTAAATATCAATTTACTAATTGAAGAAAAATGATAAACTGAATTATTATAGAAATTTTTTAAATTTACCTCTATTCTAAACATTGAATAAACGTAAAGTTGTTGGAGACAGCAGCAAGAGTACATGGCGAGGAGAAGAGCGAGCATGTTGTCGTTGACGAGATCCCAAGTTGAACGGGTGAATCCAAGAGGCATCGCGAAGGAAAGCGTAATCGTTCGTAATGGTGTGAGGCCAGCGTAGTTACCATACCGAGTGTCAACGACATTGTTTTTTAGTCCCATCTTCGTCGCGCCTTTTGTCGCCGGCCACGGATGGGTCTTCGCCTCTCGTTCGAAGCTGCTCGGGGCTTGAGCCGTCTCGGAAGCGCACATGCACGGAGCCGATGTCACTGGCAAGCCGAAGAGCCAGTAGGGATGATGAGAAGCGCAGAGTTGCATTATGCTGCGTCATTATTTTGTTTATTGCCTGTCACACACGAGCCTGCGCTCATTCACGGAATATGGACGAGCTCTTTTTCTTATTCTCAAGTACGGATTTCACGTGGGCGCCAATGACTCGTACAAATTTCTCTTCCTCCTCCTGCTCTTCTCCTTCGTTTTTTCGCCGCTCTCCCGCTTACTACGAGCTCTGTACTCTGAATGCTGGACCTCCATCGATTTCGAGTGCTTTGACGAATTTCCAAAGCACTCGTGACTCTTTTTTCCCCGGGATTTCTTGTTATTCTTTTGAGAATTCGACTCTCGTGTACAATTAAAATTTCATTGATACGTATACACATTTCTCGGTATGCTTTATGCTGTACGATTGAAAAATCAATATCTCAACAATATACCTTAAACTTATTTAAAATGCAAGACTCATTTAAATTAAATGATACGGCTCGTCTTTCTCGCTTTTTACTCTCGAGCAAAGAATGCAAAATAGGTGTATTGACGAGTTTAATGGCACAGGGTCATCAAAGTGCACACTGAATTACGCATTGTGCCTTATGCGGTATAATCATCGACGGAGCTGTATACATCGGGATCGCAAACTGCTTTTTTGTAATAAAAAAGAAAACAGCAGCGGGGAATTCTAAAGAGATTAATGCGTTGCGGGCCATGGAATAGGCAAGTTAAATAATAAGCCCGGGCGAATAATTATTTTCGTATTACGCCTTAGCAGCCCTCCTGTCCATGATGATCGAGCTCGGCTTAATGAATAGAAAAGCTGCAGGAGCTTGCGCGTTTGGTGGGGCTCAGAGGAGGAGGGGGGGGGGCATCTTGGGCTCTTTTGGTAACAACGTTGTCTTAAGCTTCTCGGTTGCTGCATTGTTGCTGCTAATAGCTTTGCAGCCGCTACTCTCGGGCTACCGCGCGCAACCTAATTATGATTTATAGTCCTTGCCGTGTATAGCGACGTATACCCCCCGCTCGCCATCAGCATCGTCGAACGCGTCTTAGCCCCTTCTTCTTCTTCGTCTTCTGCTTCTTTCACCTTCCTCCCTCTTCCTGCCTAGGCTATCGTCCATGCGCTGTCTAATCAAACGCCAGCTTTCAGTGCCGACTAGCCTTTTACACTGTAATGTTGACACTCTCCCTCCTTTCTTGAGCTTACCTTCAGTTTTTAAAAAAATCTTACGTAAAGAACAAAACTTACATTAAAATCGCGAGATTGCGTATTGTATACCTCACTACTCCCACTGGGTGAAATCAAACGCGTTCGTCGTCGTGTTATTTTTTTTTCAATCGAAACAACCGCGTCCAAGGCTCAATTTCTCGACACAATAGCTTATAAATATTGACATTTGCTCATCGGCCGAAGCGCGATGGCAGGGAGGTGGGGGGGGGCTGTTATTCCTTTCGTTTTCTCTCGCTCCCTTGGCCTCTATGCCGGACACCGAGGTGCACATTAGGAAGGCAGGCCGCAGTGATTTCGCGTCGCCCACGAAGCCAAGACTCACTCCCTCGCTCTCTGGCTTTGGTGTGCGGGCGTTATTAGTGCGAGAGCCGTGCCCCGGTCCAGCCGTACACACGCGCGGTTTCTCGCGCAGCTGCAAATCACACGTGCATCGTATGTTCGACCGAGCTTCGAGAGAGCCGGCCTGTATGGCAAGGGCTCGAGCAACTTCCGTTCTCCGGCGATTCTTCCTGCTGGGTGTGACTCTCTGCTCTTCGTTTCGAGCTGACTCAGCGAGCCGAGCTGCGGCCTCGATCTTTTCCTCTCGCTTCGCACTCTCATCCTAATTCTCGCTTCGTTCTCTTTTTATCCCAGATTTTTTTCCTTATTTTTTTTCATCCATTCTCACTTTTACTTTCCAGATCTGCGAATAAAGCCTAGTGTTCGCTTATCTTACATCGCTTTTTTAACGCTATCACCACCATCGTATCATTATTTATTGATGTTCCTTTTTCAGAACGCCGGTTTTTAAGGGTATTAGATCGATAACAGATATTTTTAATTAATTTTTATACGACAATTTATTAATTAATTATAAAAAAGGGAAAATGGCGTATAATGAGAGGTGGAGAAAAAAAAAGAATAATCATCGGTGGAATAATCAAGAGTAGTAGTAGCGACGATAATAATAAACATCATAGTAATATAACGCTGGATAATAAGTTTCTAAGCGCGTATGCAAGTAGAAGAGCGATAATGAGGGAGCCGAGGAATCGGAGGTCATTTCAACGAGACTGATTTAATGAAGTGGCCAAGTGGATATTTTCGGCAAAAATGAAGTCATTAATTTCGGAAAGAGAAATTTCGGGGAGATATTGTCGTGCGATAGCAGCGGAACCCACGGAGCGCGTTGGCGAGGTGAGGCGGTGCTGGAGGGTGGAGGGTGGCGGTGGCGGGGGGAGTCGAGTCAAGTGTGACTCGGCCATCAAAAGGATTTTATTACACGGGTTCCGCGCGGGGATCGCGGCGTCGAAATCTTTATTTGGAATCATTCCAAGAACAATAACGTATCTCGGAATGAACGTGTGTCCCTTTTGCCGCTCACTTACTTGCGCCAAGCGCAGGCACGGTGGAAAGAGCGGGGGGCGAGCGAACGACATCGGTGATCTAGCGGTGTGCATCAGAGGAGGAGGTGCGGCACGCCGCTGACGGAAGGTGAGCTTTTTCAGAAAAAACAGCCGACTAACCGCGAAGGTGGTGAGGGGGGTGAGGAGGCAAGTTTGCTGCAGGCAAGCCGCGGCAAATAAAACGAAAAGTAACCCAGTTATTTTCTGCTTACGTCGCGAGAGCTCGATCATAGCTCAGATATGATGAGTAGTGGGGGGAGGGGGGAAAGGAGCGACGTATATGAGAGAGAGAGCGTGTAAGCGCGAGAACGGGAGAGGTTGTCTTTGGTAGTGCCAGCACGCGTGTCCACCATCATCGCGCATATAAATCAGTCGGCTTGAATCAGATAGAATTTCAAAAAGTGGATAAAATACGCGGCGATATGGAAAAACAAAGGGCAGGGGAGAAGGTGGTGGTGGTGGCGGTGTTGCTGCTGCTGCTCGTGGAGGAGTAGGTGCCAGAGGTGCGGGAGGAGGAAGAGCAAGAGGAGGAGGTGGAAGAGAAAGAGAGAAAGAGAAGGAGAAACCGGACTAAAGATTTACGAGTCATCTCGGCCATCATATATGATTCTCGGAAGCCAAAGTCCGGAATAGCTTATTTTTCCAAGATTTTCTCCGGCGCAGCAAGTTGCAAAGGCAGGGGGGGGGCTGGCTGGGGAGGAGGCTCCGAGATGGGGGTGGTTGGCCGAGTGGGGGCGGCGCAGTGCCAACGCGGAACTTAATTAAAGATCGTAAAAGTACGCGGAGGAGGGGGGGTGCAAGTGGGCCCGGGCGCGAGGAAAGAGTCCGGGAATTTTGCAAAGCTGTAAACGCCCCGGCAGCGGCGTTGCGTTTAAGGCCGCCTCGAGACAATTTCACGCAGCGAAAGTAGCGTTTACTTTGTCTCTTGGCTAGAGGCGGGTTGGGGCAGGCCGTTTGCCGATCCGCAGCGGCAGAGCGAGGCTCGATGCAGCGGCGCGGATGTATTAATAGTGGGTTCGCAGTGGCCGGTGCGCGGTAAAATTAAAAAATAAAAATTACGAAGGTGCTAGACGTCGACAAAATTGCAAAGGCCCGGAAATTG
>JAPYYQ010002657.1:0-16771 GCA_030522585.1 Anagyrus pseudococci
AAATATCTTCAACATTTTGGATTGGAAAAAATTCTGATTTAATTCATTATTTTGGACAGGGACACAAAATTTAAAAGTTCCAGAGATTTGCTCATATCGGTGCGGTCGGGTTTTCGGCGATCCGAATATATTTTATAGTCAATGCTCTATGTGGTTTATGGAGTGTTAATTAATAGGGCGTGGATATGTAAAAAATGCGAATGTCTTATTGTACGTACAAATTTATTCGGTCGTTCGTAGCGATATATTGCACACACGTTATCCTATCCTATTCTTTAAAAAATGATGGGCCTCTAAGTGAAGTCAGTTTATTCGTGATACGATTGGCTAAAGCCCTGCAATCTTATTGGTTGAGTTTGAGATGGCGCCCTAATTCGAATATGAAGTAAACAAATGAATTTGAGGGTATAAATTTATAATGCCGCGCGTGGCGCGGTTAAATTGGCTAGTGTTATAAAGTTCGAATGAAAATACTGTTATCGTTATAATCAGCAGTTTATTATACATTTCTCGGTCGCATTAATAAAAGAACAAAACAAAAAAAAACATACAAAACCTCTTCCTTAAGGCACTCTGTATACGATCCAAAGGCGTTTATCAAACAGAAAAATAAATAAATAATAAATAAAAAACAAAAATACATAAAAATACATCGGTCTTAATCGAATCACGTCTTTTTGACCTTCATCTTGCGCTTGCTACACTTGAACGACTCGAAATCGCAGGGCAAAAACGCCGGCTCCTCATCCTGATTGTCCTGGCAGCTCTTCCCGTCCTCCGCTAATTTCTCTCCATAAGGACAAGCGCAAACCGGCGCAGTCGTGTCATTATCGCTAGGAGCGATCAGACACAGTTTATCACACTCGAGATCGTTACAGGATCGGCCGATTTTATCCTGGATCGTTCGACTGAACAGTCGCAGTCCACCAAGCAAACCCGGGGTCTCGGTAGTCGCGAGACTGGTTAATCCTGTGCCGGTGCGCTTGTCCAGCTTGACCAGCATCTCACTGGATACTATGGCGTAGAGGCTGTCCCCGTGCACTGCTAGACAATCCGGTCGGCCTAGGCTCTCCGGCAGGGTCAGGTCCTTGATATCCCCGCCGTCGAGATTGGCGTGTCGAATCCGCACCCGCCACACGCCGTTCACCGTGCGCTGCGAATAATAAGCGTTAAATTTCTATACGACCATTGCATACACACATCACCTATATCTTACGCTTACCTGAGACTGACTCCAATAAATCCTCTCCTCGTCGTAGTCGATGGCAAGCCCATCGAGACTGTCCAAATGATTAGCCGCGACGAGGGTCTTCAGATCCGAGCCGTCCATCCCTAAGCGCTTGATATTCGCCCGACCCTCGTCCTCGAACAGCAGTCCGAAAAAGAGATATCCCCTGCCCGGATGCAGCACCAGCGCCCTCACCAATCCGTGCACATCCTCAAGCAGTAGTTTACTCTTGGTCGCGTTGACGGCGCTTGAAACGCTCAGGGTCGTCGTATCCGCGTAGTAGTGCCCGAAGTAGTACAGGTTCCTCGTCGTCCAGTCGTAAGCGAACTGATCCACGTCCTTGCCGAGTATGTCGAGCGACAGTACGGATTCCTCGCCGCTTATCAGGTGTATCCGGTGCAGCCGGTTCTTCGGATAGAGACCGGTGTAGTACAGCAGGCCGTCCTCGGCGTCGTAGTCGATGACGACGCGCGAGCCCAGCTCGTAACGCGTCGGATTAAGCACGTCAACCAGGCCGACCCCGTTAACCAAGCCGTTGATGCTCGTGTTCAAAAGACGACCCCGCAGGTATTGGTTCTAAAAGTGAGAGAAAAATCGGTATATTTTCCCTCCGAATCTTTATTACCATAAACAACAAAGAGCCTCATTACCTGAATGTAGAAGAGAAAATCGTGCAGAGGGGAGCAGCTCCTACCGTCCTCGGCGAGCTCGAAGCCAAAGTTGCAGGCGCACCTGTACTTTGTCTTGCTGATCCTCGAGCGCACGCAGATCTGCTCGCAGCTCGAGTTGACGCAGGGATCGGTAATAAATCGGTGGGCCGTACAGCTCACACCCTTGATCGACTGGGCCTTGACGTTGCTCATTATCAGCTCGTGCCTGCTGCCGTTGTTCGTGTCGGCTCGTATTATTTTCTGAAGCCAACAAACAAACAGTGTAACAACAAATAAAACGGAGAGCAGAGGTGCAAGCGTCTAACTCTACCTCATTAACGTCATTCGCCCAAAACAAGCTATCGTCAACGAGGCTAATGAGCACCGACGAGTCCTCAAGCCTCGTCACGCTCTTATCCTCGAAATGGCTCTTGCGGTCCTTGCCCTCGTAATCCGAGCTCTCGACCCTCTGTCTCGCCGTATTGACCCAGTACAATCGGCGCTCGTCGAGATCGAGGGCGATATCGGCAACGCTCAGGGCTTTCTTGTAGATCTTGTTCTCCTGAGCCGCGGCGTTGACTCCACGCTGGATCCCGTAATCGAGTATGTTGCGGAAGAGACTCGGCAGCTCGCTGACTATGTCGTAGACGCTGCCGGTCTCCATGTACAGCGGCTTGTAGTTCTCGCCGTCGAGATCGGTACGGAAGATCTGCCGATTATAAGCAAAACGATGTTAGTGACGAAACAAAACGTGCGAGTAAGAGATCGTTTGTTATATCCATTACGGTATTCGTATTACCTGGTAGCGATCGAGAACGAAGAGGTAACCCTTGTAAGGATCGATAACGATGTCCTTGAGCTCGCTGGCATTGCTACCCACAACAACCACAGGGCCGTGTTTAGAGCCCGGCTGAAACATCTGGACGGTGTCGGAGAAGCCCTCGGCTACGTAGAGCTTGTGGGCGATGGGATCGATGGCCAGAGCGACCGGCAGCCAGTTGCGCTGCTTCGGCACGGCCAGCCGGTGCCTCGACTCGCCGGGCATGAGCGAGTGAACCTCCCTGAGCTGGGACTCGCACCAGTAGAGGACGTCCTGGGTCACGTCGTACTCCATGTCGTGGGCGTTTACGCTGTCGTTGAGGAGGATCGATCGCTCCTCCCCGTCACGGCTTACACGCCAGATTTTGTTCTTTTCCGAGACGAGCAGTTGGCCGTCGAGTTTCCCAGCTGCGTGTATGTGTGGGGTGGTTGTGTTAGGCTTGGAGAAGGGTGGTGTAACGAAAGGGCTTGTGTGTTTACTCACCGCATCCTTGAGATCGGACCGGTACCAGGAGAACCGATAAAGCGCAGAGTGCCGAGAGGTATGTTGCAGACGACATGTCTGAATGCGCAGACGAAGAGAGAGACGCGTGTGCTGCCGGTCGGCAGGGCGAATCGGTATATGAGCTGTCGACACCTGTTGCCAGCTACTTTATTATCAAGCGGCCCGATACACCGGAATATATGCCAACACAGAGAGGAATATACTAAATCGAATTATATGTATGTGTGTTGTGTGTGAGCTGATCTTATACCTGGGCTTTTGTTGATTGTAACATTGCAGATTGCGAAACGAGGAGCAAGTCACGCGCGGCTTGTTTCCGTGAGATTTTTACTTTTTTCGTTTCTTTCGCTCCGAGATATATATGTATTATAAAGGAAAGATCTCGCGCGCTCGTGTTATCGCGGCGGATAAGTGTAATGCGCGTGTGTCTCTTTTTTTCTTATGCCGCATACTTTTCTTATATTGAAGAGAAAGAGAGCGGGTATGTGAATATATGCGGGAAACGAGACGAGGTCGCGATTACATCGATCTTCTCTCTCTTTCCTTGATAAGTACACGGCTATAAGCCGCCGCTGGGGTTAATGCGAGAGCGATTAATTATGGAGGGACAGGTTGTATACACGTGCGTAGGTGTATCAGAGGATCCGCGTTGATTTTTCATCGAGATTTGTATATTAAAAATAATACGCGAGTCTGATTTGGTAAATGAAAAAGCGATAATTATGTTCGAAACTTACCGATTTTTCAGCTGGAAAAATAAAGATCGCTCTTCATGCAAATGACAGGCTAATACAAGCGCGTCGCATACACACTCGCGCGGAATGCCTCTAAACGGCTACATAACGATAGCACACAATCCTGGAATTTAATATATCGGACTACCAAGCGACAAATATAAGATCGAGCGTGTGCGCGACGTTGTCTCGCGCTTACATACTGAGAAGAACACACGAGTCCCTCTCTCGCTCTCTTGGGCTATACGTTACCGCGAACTATATTACAAAAAGGTGTGCGTCTCCTCTAACACACGCGGATTTCTCTCGCCCCCCTACTCTTCGCGGCTATTTCGCTCGTAGTGTACGCGACAAACTTTCTATCGCTTTTACGTGTAATATGTGCACGTATCCGTGCGCTTCTTCGAGGTGTACGCTATCATTATGTGTGTAAGCACATTTGCAATCGCAGACTAGCGCCGGTGTGCGACTTCTCCCACCTATAGCGCGTAGGATCACGAGGGCAAGGTTCATTAACTTATATCGCTCGCGGCCGGCTACTTTCTCTCTCTTTCTTTTGCTTTATTTTCGTTTTCTGATTCTCTGGGGGCTATTGTTTAGTAATAGGAGTGGGTCTGATGACCATCGATTTTTGTAGCTGAGAGAGGAAGGTGTTTGAAGGATGAAAACAGCAACTTTTTTTTTTGCAAAAATTATTTGTCAAGGTTGATTAAAGTAAATATAGTTGTATCAATTTGAACGGCTGTTAATGCATAAAGGTGTACACAAAGCTGTTTAGCTACATCGTCCGAAAGACATCGTTGGAACACGTAAATAGTGTCCGAGAGAGCTTTCGTCCACTGCTCGACCCTTACCTATATCCCAATGGCATACAAGAAGCAACAACACAGCGGGCACACCTCAGCCGTCAGCTTTAACCCCTAATATTTTCATTAAAAGTTTCCAAATAATAAGCATACCTATATATAAAATACTGGCGCGACCGATGCTTTTCTCTCTTTTCACTTGTTATACTCGGAATCGGTCTTCCTTATAACAACGAAAAACAAAAGAAAATACAAAAAAGGAGCTAAATTGTCGATAACCGTTCGAAATTGCAAAAAAAAAAGATAATCTAGAATTATTAGGCTTCAATGACAGTGGGTGGCTATATTGAAATATTGCACTTTCTATTGCAACTATTTTTGAAACGACTCGCGGGCAAGTAGAAAGAGAAAAAGAAGAGCCTCGAAAAAAGAAGAAGAACGGCAAAGTGGCGAACGTCAGCGCCGCCATCGGCCGCCGCGATTCACGCAGACGACGCCGTTGTAGGAGAGAACGAGAGAGAATGAGAATGAGAAAGAGTGAGAGAGAGAGAGAGAGAGAGAGCGTGAATATGTTCTTGGATAGAACAGCTGGTTTTTCAACGCGGCACCTCTAATATATTCCTCTCAACAGTAGACTATACTTTCTCCCTCCCTCTGTCTCTGTCCTTCTCCGCCTCCGTCGATCGTGTTCGGTTCTCTGGCGTTCTCGACTAACCAAAAATAAACCACCCTCTCGGAGACGTTTTCTCTCCAAACGCTCTGCTCTGCCCGCAGGGAGAGAGAGAGAGAGAGAGAGTGCGAGAGGCCGCAGTGCGTCTCTCCCATATAGAGAGGCGGTTATTCCTCACGTGCGGATTAGCAGCAGCTCAACGTCCTAGCCATGCCGGGCTACGTGGTCTGAAGAGAGAATTTTCGCCCAGCTTTTCCACCCTGTATACGCGCGTCTGCCTGCGTGTGTGGGCGTGCACGCGTTTATCGTGTGTTCCGCGCCGAAATTAACGCTCGAGATATACACATCGATAGCGTTCGATCGAGGGAGAAGGAAGCAACAAACACTTGTCTAGAAGCGGTGAAAGGAGAGAGCTGGAGGCCAGAGCTCTCTGGATAAACTCGATCGAACATGTCCACGTCGACCGAGGATAGGATTCGTCACTATCAGAGGAGCATCGAACGCTCGCTCCAAGACAAAGATAGGGTAAGGGACGTTGTTGCGGCTCTGCTCTATGGCTAGCTGGGCTTCTCTGGGTTCCTGGATTGTCTGGAGCAAGGCTCAGGATGGGGGATTGTGTTTAGTCTAAGGGGAATTATATGATGAGAGGATTATTTTATACCTTATGGGGATTGATCGCTTGGAATTGAGATACTTGGAATTGGTTGCTTACGTTGCTGGGACTTTAAATTTTGGCTTGTCATTGACTGTTTTTAGATTATTTTTTTGGGGAATCATTGGATTTTAGAAATAAAACAGTAGATTGGAGTTAAAAGAAAAAAGAGTTTTATGCAATATTCAAGCTTTTACTTGTAAATTATTCGAGTGAAAGTTCAGTCTATTACTTTTACCACATTTGATCATTTGTATTGTGAAAAAAAGATAAAATATGTTTGCTATTTGCTATGTACAGGATGTTTTATAGGCAAAGTGAAAGGTGTTAATTAGGTATTTTCTATTTTTTCAGCTATTGTACTGTATTAAACAACTGTCTTCATTGCCAGTGACAGTTTCGCATTTAGAAGTTACTGGAGTTGGACGCACTGTTAATTCACTCCGTAAAATTGAAGATGGTGTGGGAGATGGAGCAAGAAGTTTGGTTTCAAAATGGAAAAATATGGTCTCCAGTGCCAGATCTAGTAATGATGAGGATGAAGCTTGTGTTCCAGATGCTCCCGAGAGTTATGAAACACCTGACTATGATAGTGAACAAGAGAATGGTGTAACAGAAGAATCAAGTTACAATCACAATGAATCAGAAGTAATGTTTTGTTACACTTATTAATACTCATAAAAATACAATATAATGGATGTTTTAAATATTTTTTCCATAGATTTCCAGGAGATCTTCAGTTGCAACTTCATTAGAAATAAGTAATGAAATAAATAGTTATGTCAATGAAATGAATGAAGAGTAAGTATTCCATGATGAATGAAATTTTGTAATAAATTAGTTTTAAATCAAATATTTCTTGCAACAAAAATAAAAAATTATATTTTTTTTTATGTTTGTAGCTACCAGGAAGAATTAAGAGAAAAAAGTAAAAATAGATCATCAAGTTCAAAACATACATCTAAACATTCTTCCAATAAAGAGAAAAGTTTGAAAAAAGATTCTGAAACAAAACCACATAGTCACTATAAAGGGAAATACAATAAGTATGAAGCCTCAAAAGTATCCAATGACCCAGACAAATATGAACCAATGTGTTACCCTTCCTCTTCTTCATCTACAAGTACAGATAAGAGGTATTCAAAAGATAAAAAAAGGAAATATGAATCAAATTCTGATGGCGATGATGATGATGATGATGATGGGGGGAATAGAAAAAAAATGAGAAATTCAAGTTCTGAAGATGAAGAGGAAGAAGAAAATGAAAAAGACAACCTTGTGATATATGATGAGGAATCAGAAGAAGAAAAAGAAATAAAGGAAGAAGTAAAAGAGGAAGAAGAGGATGAAGAGGATGTAAATGAAGAAGATAATGACGAAGAACAGGAAGATGAAAAGGATTATAAAGAAAAAAAGAAATCTGATGAACAGTCAAGAAAGAAGTCTAGTCTAAAAGGCACAAGCCATTGTGATACATCCAAATCGAAAGAAAAACATCATAGTTCCAGTCATAGGTAAGTGTTTTCTTACGTAGAATGTGAGCATGAATTGTATGAGTCATTTTTAAAAATTTTTATAATTGATGTTTCCTATTTCCAGTAAAACCAAATCACGAGAATCTAATGATAAATCAAGTAAAGACAAAAAACATTCAAGTTCTAAATCAAGTGAACGCGAAAAAGATGAAAAACGCAAAGATGATAAACATCATTCTAAGGAGTCATCCAAGTCAAAAAGTTCTGTTAGTTCCTCAAACGGTAAAGATAAGGAAAAGGATAAAAGTAAAAGTAAAAGTAAGCACAGCAAAGACAAAGATCAAAAAAGTGAGAAAGAGCAAAGTTGTGATAAAGTTATTAAAGATGAAAAAAACAAGTATAAAGATAATAAAGAATCTAAAGAACAAAAGGAATCTAAGGAGTCCAAAAAATCAAAAGAAAATAAGGATTCCAAGGAACAAAAAGATCGTCATAAAAGCAAAGATCACAAAAAACAAAAGAGCAAAGAAAAAAAAGAAAGTAAGAAAGACAAAAAGAATTCTGAAGATGAAGGAGGAATTGATGGCAATTCTGGTAAAATTGAAAATACAAAAAAGCTTTGATTCGTTTTATCGAAATATCATTAATTTAACGCATTAATTACAGGTACTAGTTTTGCTGAAGCATTAGGTATGTGCATGATGCCTCCACCATCAAAGAAGAAAAAAGAAAATATTTCTTCCAGTTTGTCAAAATCTATGAAATCAGAACCGACGAGTTTTGATTCACCAACATCTTCTACTTCCTCGAAAATAAAATCTTCCACTCCCAAAGTGAGATCTGATCCTCCTGACAGTCCAGATGTAAGATTTGAAGTTGTACAATTATTTTAAAAAAAAGTGTTTTATACAAAAGTTTTATTTTCATCTCTTTATTTCAGGCTCTTCCTCTTTTATCATCTAATGTTAAATTAGAACCACTTAGCCGAATAAACGAGGATGTTGATTTGGCATCGACATTGCCAGAACCTAGCCCACATTACAGACCGCTTCCTCAAGTAAATCATATTCAACGCAAACTGGAGGAAGACCAGATGTTGTCCGAAGTAATTTACGCTAAAAATCAAAGGTAGTATTTTAAATCATAAAAACATACACATGTATAAGTGAAAATAACCAAAAATTTTTGTTCACAGAACAAAGGTTTATTCTGGTAATAAAACTGGATATACAAGTGTACCTAGCCTCTATGAGATGTGCATTCGCCTCCTTATCGAAAATATAGAAGGTAATTTTTTTTAAATTACATTTTAAACTTAATGTAATAATTAAACATTTTCAAACAAAAAACCTTGTCTACTTACAGCCCTTGAATATACAGGCGGTGTACCTTATTACATAATAAGACCTGTTCTGGAGCGTGCAAGCGCCGATCAACTTTTTATGCTTGAGCAGCATAATCCGTACTTAATAGAGGAAACAGATGAACTGTGGAAATTTCACTGCAGCAAAGACTTTAGAACTAAAAAACGAGAAGAAATGGAATCATTTCGAGAAATGTATCTGGTAAAATATTGCATAGTTTTATTACGTTTAAAGTAAACTTGAAAAAATTAGCAACGAGTGAAGCAATCGATATTAATGGCTATTCTTTTTTATTTTTCAGCGCTGTTTAGATGAACGGGAAGCAAAACTTAAAGCATTGACAGCCAATATTAAACAGTCGATCGATAAATCGACACCGGTAAGATCAACGAAACTCGCCTATGTGGATCACATAGTAAAGCCACCGCGGAACGTTCTGCGTCAACAAGCCAAATACGGCACAGCCAATGCAACGACCAAGAGTTCGGATCTGAAGAAGAAACTGATTGCTGCCGCATCCGGACCAAGCGGCAGTTCAGCTTCTGCCGAAAGGATTTCAGTGCCGCCGCCACCACCTGCAAGAGTCAGACAGGGTGGTACGTTATAAAATAGGATTTAAAAATATCCTTTAATACTTAAATTATTTTACTAAAATGTTCTTTTTTCTGGATTATTTTAGCACCAGTGCTTAAAAAAACAAAAGCTCCACTTATGGCAAAGGCTCTTCAAGCGATAAAAGGACGTTACAAACGATAGTAATTTAAATGGACTGATTTTGTGAAGTGAGAAAGGAAAATAAATGGCTCAACGTATAGCCATTTATTTTTATAATAAATTTTTTATTATACATAATAATAGTAATAATTTATTGTTGACAAAAGCAGCAGCGTAAGAAACAAATAATGTTTCTTATATGAATTGTTCGTAGTAGAATTGTAATTAAAAGCTTAAAATATGCTGATAATGATAATTGTAAAAATTTGAGTGTTTTCTCGTGTTTTTTGTAAGTACAATAAGTATTTTTTTTTAATTTTCAAGAAAAACGGAATTTAATCTCATCAGCAATATCATCACTTAAGTAGTATGCATATTACTTATGAAACATACAATTTAAAACAAAATTTGCACATGTTAATCATTATTTTACACTACAATAGTTAAATAGTGTCTGTAAAAATATTCAGTAGCATAAAAAAAATTTTGTTTTAATAAAATGAAAATATTTTTAAAAATCTATAATTTGTGTTTATTTTCAAAAAGTTAACGTTAGGTAATATTAAACGTACAATTTTTATAGAAAAAAAAATTATTATTGCTCTTTTTATTTTTACAAAGAACCAGCTCGCAACAACGATTTCTTACATTTTTTATAAAGAGTATTTTTTATTTTATGACTATTTTTTTTAATTTTATTCACTTTTAAACATTAAATATTATGAGTCGCCTAATTTTTCTTAATTTTATTGATGCCATAAAATATTATTTTTCAGGAATGTTTCAAACGTTTGAAAACATATAATCAAAATAATCAAAGAAGAAAAAGGTATACAAAATTGGAAAATTGGGAGACTCATGAAAATTCGCTTTTTCTTTTCGGCGCATGTTACATAACATTTATAAGAAAATACTTTTGATCATTGCTTTTTACAACCGAGAACTACTTAGGAAAGTTATCTATTTAATTTTAAAATAATTTAAAAGACAAACTACTTATAGTTACCAAAAATCCCGATTTACGTTATTTACAGTAAAAAAAAAATAAATAAAAAAACAGAGATCTTAGTAAATTGGTTGTATAAGTAATGTTGACTTAACGGTAGGCAGTGAGTACAATGGTTGTTAATCAAAAGCTTACAGTTCATTCTTTTTCTCTTGTAGTGACGATATTTATTCCTATACTCTTAAATTTGCAAAATTTTACGATTTTTAAACTTTTGAAAAAAATTATTCTATCATTAAATTTTCATGAAATGGATGTACTTAACTGTTAAATATTAAATACAGTTACGTATAAAGAACATTTAAATGTGAAAGTTTTTTTATTCTTATGAGTGACTGAAAAAAAACTTGTTTATGATATTCATAAAATGAATGATTAAAGTAAATAATTTGTTCTAAATGGAAATAATTCTTTTTTTTAGATGAAACAATAAACTTTTCAATAATGAAGTACACATTTTTAGTACCTATGGGTACATTACTTAATTTTATAGTACATATAAATGAATTCTTTAAAAATTACAATTATTTTGGAATTTTAAATCATTTCAAATATTTTTGTTTTAAATTAAGTAAATTACTATTACACTTTGTCGCTTGATATTTTACTATTATTCAAATTATTTTATGTACTACAACTTAAAATTCTCTTGATCATAAGAAATAAAATGGAGGTGGGAAAGAGATTTAAATTTTAAGGATCTAAAAAAAAATTTGATCTATTTAATAAGTCTTCTTAAAATAAAGTAATATATTTTATTAAAAAAGTATCTTAAAATATCAAACGACTTCTACTATACACACAACCAAAATCATAAATATTTACATATCAGCAAAGGTGTGACTTTCGTTTCATTGCATACACATTAATAACTATTATCTTAAACTATAGTCAGTTTCGTTTCTATTGCTTACATTTTAATTATGCACGAATATTTGTCAAAATACACTGTAATACAGCCCATAACTTTTCTCTTCTCATATACACTCTTACATTTTAAATCGGAGAACTTTATTTACATTCCTAGTTTTGTCTGAAGGACAGTTTGTGATGAGAATACTAGTCAATTTTTTCACAGCCACTATGGTACCATAGTTTTCGACAAAATTAGGGAACCTCCTCTGAATACATAAAGCAAAGGAAGAACTCATGGCTTTTTCAATTATTCAGATTTCTTCTAGATATTTATGTTAAGTATGATTCAATGAGCTGCTACTGCTGCTCATATGGGAAGACCGTTACGTCGTGCCAATGCATACGAGAGAATTATTTTTTTTGTAATATCGTAAAGACAATATGCTTGCACAATTTGTCGCTAATGTTCGAGGATTGGCAGTCGTAGAAGAATTCGACGACCTAAAAGATTTGTTAATTTTTTAAAATTTTATTTTAATTTGTTTAATATTATTTGCAAATTTTTTCTGATAAAAAATACTTTGGCTAAAAAATTAGTTAAAAAAGTACTTACGTGTTAGCCGTCTTTATGTACTCTTGTGTTGACCATAGATTTACTATACCATCTGTACTGGAACTAGCTAAAAATTCACCATCAATGCTCCAATCTAAATTCATTACTGTATCTTGATGACCTTTTAATTCCGTTAACACTTTATTTGTTGCTAAATCCCAAATTGATATGGTTTTATCATCGCCTGTTAACGAATATAAATAATTTTTATAAAGTAACAGTTCACAATTAACTATAAATAACTTAAAATAAACATCTAATTGAAATTAACGTACCAGACGCAGCTAAATATTTCCCATCTGGACTAAAGGCAAGGCTGTATACGGTCGACTGAGCACCAACATAAACCCTAAGTAAATTACCGTCATCTTTGTTCCACAATCTAACAGTCTTATCAGCAGAGCCAGTGGCTAAGTAATGAGTATTTGGATGAAACCTCACACACTGAAATCAAACATTTCATGTAACAAGCAAAACACAATATTTTGAGCTTCAAATTTAATAACTTTAGTACATTAACATCCATAAAATGACCAGCATATATCCTAAGAGGAAACGTCCTATCTAAAGACCATAGTTTAGCTGTTCTGTCATGAGAGCCGGTAGCTATATACAAATTAAATACACTGGTGTCCATACACCATATAGGGTAATTATGGCCTCTGCAATATTACAATATTTATTAATCCATAAATTATATAATCATTTTTTTTAAAGAAAATATCTTAATTTTTGGCAAGTACCTATAAACAGCTGCACAAGTATAATCATTAAGTCTCCAAGCCCTCATGTCTTTGTCACTAGACACTGAAAGTAAAACTTCAGGCTCAGAAATGAATCTCATGTCATGAACGACGTCCGAGTGACCTCTGAGAACTATTGCTCCTGCCTCATCACTGAAAATACAAATTAAAATGAATTATAATACTAAGATTTGAGTTTTAAGATATATTCAAGTTGCTTAATACTAACATTTCATCGTCTTCTAAAACGTCAACGCTTGGCGAAGGATCACAAGCTAGTGTAATACTAGGATCTCTAAACCTTGGCCTTGTAAGCACCGTGTCGCCGATCCCCCAGATTCTTATTTCCGCCGTACTGAAGCCAGCAGCAAGCTTGTCCATATTTGGAGTAATAATACCAGAACTTGCGCTTTGAAAAATATTTAATTTAAATATTTTTGATAACAAAATATAAGATAACGTTTATATTAACTTAATGAAATTAAAAGTAAATAGTTTTACTGGAACTCTACTTACTTTTCTATAGCATTATTAACTGTAAATATCCGAAGCGGCTTATTAGCACTATCTTGCATTATCCTAATAGCTTCCTGGAGTTCGCGTAATTCGCGGTCAACGCCGGTACTGCAAGACTGCTCCACATGGCCGTTTATCGTAACGTCATTTTTTTTGTCGCTTTCTTCTTCATTTTCATCGACATTCGAATACAAATCAGACATATTTTTTATTACCGTTATGTGCGTATTGATTACCTGTAAAAACCATTATTCATTTGTTGTAATTATTTGCTAAAACTAAGATAGATGAAATATTAAATTTGCGTTACCTGCATCAAAATAACATGACCATGTTTTGTGAGAAATTTTTGTAAGACAATGTGAGCTTCATCTGACAAATCAACCTTGTATTTTCGCGTTCTGAATGCTTTAATATAAGGTCGCATTTCAATGTCTTGTATAGAAAACACACTAGCCAGTTCTTCTACAAAGTCTTTTTCTGTGTCCAGAATGAAATCTGCTTGATGACTTTTCATAAACTGCATTGCTGCTTGTCTATTACCAGCATGAAGTATTTCCAGGTACAAATGACAAAATACTGGGAAGAGAATGTGTTTCAATTCTATCTGGATTTTTTCATTTGATAATCCATTGACACAGTGTTTCAATCTGTGAAAGTTTTATCATTTATTATTTATTCTTTTTATAAGCAAACAACAAAAATTATACTAAAAAATCACTCACTTTTGATAAGCTTGATCAGCAGCAGTAACATCATTAGTGATTGCACTAAAAACAATAGAGTTATCTCTAGATGAGCCACATTCAGCTGTGACACTTAATGTCATTTCTTCACTGCTGTGGCAATTAGCCTTTTCTGGTTTCTTAAAAATATCTTGATCCTGAAAAAGAAAATACAGAAATTATAATTTACAAAAAAGACAACATAACTTGATCAATCAATTTAAATGAAAAAAATATTATTAGAAATAAGATTTTTTTGAAAAAACTTTACAGATACTTAAAGCAACAACAAAGAAAGTCAACTAATAGAAATTTATCCAAAAATCACAATGTTTCCATTCAAAATTATGAAACTATGACCAAGAGCTCCAAAATTTTCCAACACCGAAATTTTCGTTTAAATCCCGATATTATGAAATAGATATTAATCGGAATTAATAAACGACAATTCGTAGAAAAAAAATTACAAAACCTTTAATTACTAACACGTCAAAAATTTCCGAATGCTCCAAATTCCGTTATAAGAAAATAAATACAACTTTGCAAACAAGTGAAAGATTAACAGAACCAAATCATTGAAGACTTGAATAAAGAAGAAACGCGAAGCTGATTCATTGAAAAACAAAATCGGCAAGAAACATGAAAATTAGCGTTAAAAAGCCAGAAGAAGAAACAACAAGAAAAAGCGCGTAGAATAAGCATCGCAAGGTGATAAACAAACGGATTTGAGGTTAGGTTACTCGCTGGAGGCATCGGCCGAAACGGCCAAAGCCGCGAATCGCATCAGCCACGAGCCGCTGGATAAGAAGGAGAGAAGCTGGAGCAGGCTCCCAAAGGATAGATACCCGCGACTGACGAAATAAACTGACCTGATAGCGACGACGCTTGAGATAGGACTCGACGGTCGCGTTGATGACGTCGAGCTTGGTGCGTTTCATCTTCATCTGGTCAGAGCGAGGTGAAGATGGGCCTTGCGCAGGGCTCCACGGGGAGTCCCGATTCAGCGGCAACGCGGCGGTCTAGACTGGCAGGCTCGAGGTCGAGTAGTGGCTGGTGCGGCAGGAGGTAGTGGAGCACGTTGTCGGACGCCATCGGTGGCGGGAGAGAGGCGCGCATACACACACGAGCAGGAGAGAGAGAGAGGCGAGACGCGCATAAACAGTCGCCCCGAGAGAGAGAGAGCGGCTCTCTTTCTCTTTCTCTCTTATGAAGCGCCGCTCTGTATACACACTTGAAGATCCCCCGCGTGCACTACACTCCTCTTACCTTACCCCGTGCAGCATCCAAAAACCTCTCTCTCTCTCTCGGTACAGTACTTATAGAGGCTAGCTTTTATCGCGCCACGCGCGGATGATGCTCGGCCAGCGAGCCCTCCTCTCTCGCGACGTGCTCTCTCTCTCTCAAGGACACCGGGAATGGAGCTCTGCTCCCTCCCCCTGCCTTGGGGGGCCGTTATAACAAGTGCCTATGAGTCTGGCTAAAGCTGTGCTTTTCGATATTATACAATTCGCGACTCTCTTGCGAGAGAGAGTCTCTTTCTCGCGAACACACACCGAACACGACGACCAGTCGCTTACCGCTTACCGCTAGACTGCGAGAATTTTATTATGCGCCAACCGCTTTAGCTTACCATGTAGATGTACCTATATGCGTGTATAAGCTACAGGCGCAAAAGGGGAGTGTGGAACGGGGGGCGCGGACACGACTGCGTCGCCGCACCTCGGAGGACGCGTTTTTAATCCGAAATCCGGATCTCCAACGTCCAGAGTCCCCAAGTGCCTAAGAGTTGTGATATCCTTGCGTTATTACGCGCTGAAATAATTTTTATTGCTTATCCAACGTTTCGGTTCATCTTTCGCACTTTTGCACACGGTAAGGCCACGTTGTATTTACTCTGTACAATTTGTTTTTTCAATTGTTTCAGAACTTCACTTTTTTCTTGGCACTGGGATTGTAGTTAAAGTGCCGCAGATTTGGTGGATCAACGTTTCTAAGAATTGGATGACTGAAGTCTATTGCAATGCTGGTTCTGTTTAAAGTGCCAATAACTTTTTAGATACTGTCGTTTGACCCTGATAAATCCTGAAAAAGGGGTCTAATGAGAATTTTATTGTACTAGAAATTATCAACGCGCTTCGCGCGTCTTTAATTATTTTTTATTTTAGGATCAATATAAAAACAAGAATTTGTTTAAAACTTTTCAATCTCCCGCGTGCTGTAACTGGTTGAATTTTCGAACCAACCACATCGTGAATAAATTAACGACAAATCTAGCTCATCTTATTTTATTATAAAGAAAGATTTTGTTGCAATGGTTTGTTTAAAGTAATTTACTCCATATACTAATGCCATAACTGTAAATGAGATCTGCAACGAATCGATAATATTATAGTATAGTCAAAGGCAATATTTAGTAAACGAATACAAATTGCTAGTCCCATTTTTATACTCATAACACCGTTTAAGATAGTTCTTGGGATCTTTCTTAAACGGTATGTTTATTGTACAAATGAAGCACTTCGGAAAAATTAAATACGCCCAGAGATCTACGGGTGAAACATCACATCAGTGGATGAATGATTTGACTGAATAGACCCGACAACGTCCATATCACGCTGAAAAAACCAGTTCTCGTCAGACGGCTCCGAACCTTCGAAGAGGAAGGACGCACGAGCGCGCAAGCGACTCAAAGTGTA
>JAPYYQ010002658.1:0-33084 GCA_030522585.1 Anagyrus pseudococci
AAGGCTAATCAAGCTTTCCCTGACAGGACCTTAGAATTGCCTTACCACATCGCCCTGTCAGGGCCTGGCAATGCTAGTCAGGTAACTTATCAGGACCTGGCAAGTGGCAAGCGCCTGCCTAACGTTTCTGTTCGGGAGGTGGTGCGGCCGCGCCGCAGTCACCAGTCACACGCACGCACACAGACAGACAGACACATGAACAGGCGCACACAGGTACAGTAGTATTTCCGGAAAATTCGTCGGTGCGGCGGGGCAGCGAGCGAAGAGAGAAAGAGAGGGGCCCTTCTGCCGAGAGAGCGCCAGTCCAAGAATGGCAGCTGAATTTAGAGCAGCTGAGACTGCCAGAGATAAAGAGTCATCCTAAGCAGAGAGAGAGAGAGAGAGAGAAACGAGAGTGCGTGTACGCGATATATATCGGCCTGTTTATTTACTGCGCGTTATCTCTCGGCCTGCGAACGCGACGCCTTGTGTCCTTCTCGTCGACGGACAGAGTCCGAGAGCGCGAGCAGCGAGAGAGAACGTAAAAGTCAAGAGAGACTGTGTCTCTCCCGCGGTCGTCCACAGGGAGGCGTCGCCTCGCTCTCCAGACTTCCAAGGCTGCTGCCGCTGCTTCGAGTTTGTGCGGAGGAGAGTGGCTCGCGCGCAAGAGAGACGCTAACCAGCGGATTTCGACGCTTTTTAACGCTCGCCAGCCGCAGTCTGTCTTCCAGTCCGTTCTGCTGTTGTGCTGTCATTGCTTGCTACACCTTGGCCTAACCTGCAACCAACGAGAGATCTCTCGGAGCGTTCGACTTATCCTAGACTCCGGGCAACTCTCCAGGCTCTCGCAACGGGGCCGTCGAGTGCGACTGCTCTTTTACGCATCTGGTATGTTATTCGTTTTATCTGCACTGCGCGAGCCGAGCTGATTTTGTTTGTGTTTACAAACGCCTGTCTGGCTCGTTTTCATTGTTGACAAACGCCACAGTTTAGATACACAAGACCACTGGTATTAATGAATTTAGACAGCGCCTGGGAATGCTTGTGGTCGTTTTTACTTCGGGTGGAGGTTTATTTGCGCGTGTTTATTGTTTGTTTGTAATGAGTAATGGTTTTTTTGGTCTGTTTGTAGGTGTACTTAGAGGCAAGGTATAACCATCTGGCTGCGTAACCGAGTAAAGCTGTTTCAAGGAGGAGGCACGAGTGCTTCTGGAAGTTTTGGTTATGAAAAGCCTTAGCCGATCGTTCAGTAGGGACATGCCATGTTGCCAGTTCGATCTCTGAGCCAGGAAGAGGTGGCAGCCACAATGACAGAAATGGCAGACGAGCTGCTACCAGCTAGTTTGGAAAAACTTGAAATAGATCAGCTATCCCAAGACTGCTGTCATCGGTATGTTGTGATTATTTAGTAAAAATCTAAGTTCACTTGATATTATTAAAAGTACCGTAGTATCTTAGTTTTGAAATTTGTTAACTACATGCATTTTTTGTATATTATTGTTATTAATTGGAATTGTTTTAATTAACATAGTTCAATGTTTATTACTGTATAATACATCAAACATTATTTTTAAAACTTTTTCAAAATATTTTGCTTTGTTATAATTAATTCTAGTTTTATTGTAACCATTCATTTTCATTTGCTGTTGGATATGAGTACAAGGTCATAGCCTTGATGTCACAATCAAGCTTATTTTGAAACTTGATTTATGTTTGCTGAACCAAAAAGTTATTGTTAACTAAAAAAGTTGTCAAATACTCTTATTTATAAATTTTATATGAATATATTAGAAAATTCTATATAACAAATACGAATAATCAAGCATCTAACAGGTGCAAAAAAAGAAAGAAATATAAGTTTTTTTATCATAAAATGTAACTTTAAAACTTTAAAACAGATAATTGATTTTTCTTTTTCCATTTTTAGAGCATTAGCTGATGATGAATCAAAGTTAACAAGTTCCACCACTTCACGCTGGAGTTCAAAAGTGGATAAAATGGACTTAAAATTAAGAAGCTTGAATGCAAAAGCGCCTCTGAAAAATCACGGCAAAACGGGCACACCTTCGCACAGTTTGCGTAGGCCCAAAAGAAACTCTATTATAAGAGAAGCCGTCCTCAAGCTCTGCAGCTCCGATCCTGCCCGCCCAAGTGACAATCACGCGAGCACTCTTCTCGAGGAGGCTTGCAAGCTTAGCATGTCGAAGTAAGTGCAAAATCTTGATAAAGCACAGATGTAATGTGAAAACATAACTTCTACAACGTAAATAATTCTGCAATTGTCTTAATTTTAGCAAAAATAAAATTTTTGGCCACGGCTCGGTCACTAAAGACTTCCGCGCCTTAAAAATTAGCCAGAAGGACTTGGAGCCTAAAGACGATACCAGCATTCCTGAAACCGACTATCAAGCTAATAGCTTTCAACGGGCACGTAGTAACACTATGCCAAGTCTTAAATCAGAAGAAAGCAGCTTACAAGCCTTAACTGGCGGTCAACAACAGCAGCAGCAGCAACAACAGCAGCCACAATCGAACAACAACACATGCTCGCTGCAAGCGCGCATGTCGGCGCCCTCGTGTGACGTGACCATCGACGAGCTCGCCAGCTACTTCGAGGAGTTCGTTCATATTCCAAAGAAGATGTCACACATGGCCGAGATGATGTACATTTAGGAGAGCGCGAACCCACTCCCCTCTCGTTCTGCTCATAACAACGCGCTTTCTTAACGGAAGCTTGCAACAACAACAATAACCACGACATGATTTTCTTTTCTTTTTTAATTTTAGTGCTTTAGTAGATGTTGTGGAGTAATTATTTTGTACCGAGTGACTAATCGTTATTTACTATTTGCACTATATGCAAATAGTAAATAAGTGCAGTATAATACTGCGTTACATTATGCTATACTTTGCGTTTCAGTTAAATTTGAGTAAAAAGATTACCGAGTACAAAAGTCTCTTTCTTTTTATATTAAAGAGGTAAACTTTACAAAAAAACAAGGCACTGATACACTGGATATTGAAATTTTTGTTCAAAAGCAAATATCGATAAGCCAGATTTCAGGAATCATTTTTAAACGTTGCTAGTTAAACGTGAGATAATTAACGGTGAAAAATTTTAAAGTTAAAACTTTTTAAAAGCAAACTTTTCATCTTTATTTTCTTTTTTGTTTTTTAAAGTTCAGTATTGTATTAAATTATTTACTAAAGTAGTTCTCAAACAATCTTGAGTTTTTGTATTAAGGTTTTACTTAATGTAAGCTAAAATTAAAAAAGAAGTAAGGTTAATTTTGGCGTTTATATTAACTTAAGCACCAAAATTATCTTTATTTACAAGCTTGTGAGATAAGAGTAATCTTACAAGCAAATAGCTACTGAGGTGCTGTTGTTTTAATAGCACAAAGCCACAAACTCACACTTGTTAGTCTTGTACTGAAAGGATCTGTGCTTTGTTCCGTAAACTACATGTTCTTTGAGTTCTTATTCCTTTTGGTACCTAAATTATATATACAGTAGTTTTAAATAAAAGTTTAGCAAGTAGGTTATGGTTTTTATGTATTATTTACTTGTGCTTTAAGTATCATTTAGTATCACTCATTTAATGTTTTAACCAAGTTTACAATGATTAATGGTTTGATGAAGACTGTATGCATAAATCAATTAATCATTTAATGGCTAAGAAAAGAAATGGTCTCTTGAATTTCCTATGCAACCAGATCAAAATTTAAAATTTTTACTCCAAGTTCCTTTTGCTCTAAACTTTTGCCATGTATTAACAATTTATTTTGTTATCTGTCTTGTATACAACCTTTTTTTACTTTAATCTTTTCATTTCTGTTAAAAATGTAGATATTTAATTATCTTGTTTGGAGCCTGAAGTGACTCAGTCCGTAGAGCTTTTGGTTTGACAATAATCACAGATTGTGGGTCCAAGCCCAGTGTTCATTGGCTGAGTCATTAGACAAGCCCGAAATGCGCTCGAACGAGCGTCGGAAAAGCTTAAAATTAAACAAAAATTCCAAGTGTCTGCCACTTATTATCTAAATATTATCTAAATATAAAAAGTTTATCGAAAAATTCAAGGATGTTATTTGAAAATCATTCCTCGCACACACACGTCGTTCTGTCTCGATTAAAATGCTGAAAAATACCGATTTTTTTTTTAACGGGATGGTTATATCGAAATAAATAAATAATAAACTGTTTTCGTACTTATGATACATAATATATTTATCTCCATACTCATATAATAATTTTATTAATATTACAAAATAATAGTTAAATTACTTAATATTTATTTATATATATAATATATTTTATATATAAAAAAAGAACTTTGGTACATAAACAATGACGACAGCATATCAACCTTAACTAATTGAACCCTCAACCATCATGCGTTAACGTCGCATTTCTCATCGTGGCTAAAGAACATAAAAAAAGAACGAAAGAAAATCTATTGAGACCGGGGGCAGGGGGAAATCGGTTCGTTTTCCAACGAATAACTTTTCCCTCCGTTATCGCAGGAGAGGGGAAGGGCAGATCTCGAGATTCTCACGTCCAGGTAAAAACGCACACATACGCGCAAAGACAGAAAAGTCAAGAGCAAGAAGTTGCGCATAAGCCGTGACAAAAAGAAAAGCTGTGAGGAAAATCGGTCAACGAGCCGTGTGCCATCGAGCCGCTCGCCATATCGCCTCCGGGAGAAAAGACGATTTTCAAAGTGTGTGTGTGTGTGTGTGTCTGTGACCCACCCAATACACTCGCTACTACCTCCTCGTTTGCATCGCGCTCTCACACACAGAACGAGCGCGTCTGGCTTTTCTTTGTTCCTGACGACCGAGAGAAAGAGAGAGAAAGAGCCCGTCCACGGGTTAGCCTTTCGAAAAGCACTTTTGTCGCAGGTTTACGTAACAGCCGTTGGCCGCCTAATGACTCCTTGTGGCTCCTTTGACGCCGGCGACTAAGCTACCGACTTATACACATTACACGTCATGCTAATGACCCTGTTACTTTTCATGCAGATTTATGCATTGTTTAGCATAAAACTTAGCGACCGAACTGTCCTAATGATCGCGAGAATTTCAATTTTCAGTTTCTCTCTTTTTTTTCTTCTTTTCTTTTCTTTCTAAACACAAACGGGTCATTAATAATTTTGTTTCTTCGCTACGGGTATATAGTACGTATAGTTGACGGGGACCGTTGCTCTCGGCTTACAAGGAGCGCACAGGATGGAACGGTATCGAAAGCGATGAGAGCCAAGCGAAGACGATGCTATACCTCAATGACTCATCTCTCTCTTTCTCGGTTCGTTCACCTCTTTCTCTCTAGCCGAGAGCTATCGTAATACGCAATTCAAGGTCCCCCCTATATACTGTATCACAGATTTTATACAAGTTTATGTATTCCGATCAAGCTTATATTTATCCCCCCGAGTAATTTCGAATTGGCGCATGTACGACTTTTTTTTGCTTTTATACCGTAATTCGTGCGGCTTACCGACCGATTTCAATAGCAGCCAAAAAAGGCATGGCTATAAAAATTCGTAGACACAAAAAAAAAAATTATAAAATAATAGCATACGTGTCTTGTGACGTAAAAGAATGCCGTAAAGAAATTTAAATCCCACTATTATTGATAATATATTATCATCGAAATGGTAGTTCGAATAATTATTCGTATAATAATAACAGCCCTCGAGTAAAAAAGGAATATCGTAAATCAAGAGTGTCGATTTGTTAATCGCTTAATTACCATTATCGACAAAACTATCTTAAAGACAACAAAAATGTCGTAAATAATAATTTTAATCAAATTAACGTAAATAATGTACCATTACAGCAACAAAAATTGACGTAATCCGTACATCTTAATACCCAGTGGTCTATTCTTTCGATTAGGAAAATAAAGGTAGGCGAAAAAACTGGTCAGGTTGCTACTCAAATAAGAAAAAAAAACAAATAATTACGCAATCGTTCGACAAAAGAGCTTGAATGGGCAATATTTCGGTTTACGAGCGTCTAAACGAACCAACGACTAGACAGCTCGATGAATCCACCACTCCCCGGACTTTGTCCCTTTCGGCGGTACATACACGATGCGTCACCCGAAAAAAGAAATAAAAGCTCCGGATGGTAAGGCCGCTTCTATATTTAGGGCTTTTTTTCTGGCTTCTACGGGCGAAAGTCAAGTCGGTAAAAATAGACGTGTAGTCGCGCTGTCCCTCTTGGATATATTCTTTTTTCTTCTCGTCTCGCGGAAAACGATGGGTATATACCACCAGGGTGGATTTACGTATAAATATATCACCCTCAGAGTGTCACGGTGTGTGTGTGTGAGAGAGAGAGAGAGAGCTATCGAGCCGCCCCTGCGCGCTCGCGCGAGAAAATAATCTTCGACAGCTGGCCCGGCTAACTTCTGCGCAACGACACCTCTGTTTTTCTTTGCCGCCACACCCCCGGAAACTTTTATAATCAAAATAACCGGTAATGCTCGTGTACCGACACAAAACTGTCAGACACGCACACACATACATACATACGTGCGAATCGATCACTTAAGCTCGACGGATGAGCTCACAAGGTATACAGACGCATACAAAAGAAACACGAGGGAATTGTGCTTTTACGGCAGTTCTCGTGTAGATTTGAACGGCCTGCTGCCCTGCAGGACGGTAGAAACGATCGATTGGCCAAACGCGCATTAAATAGCCGAGAGTCCCAGATTATATTCGGTCGAACGCGTGCGCCCCTTACAACGCAAAAACAACATCGGCCGCAAGATCAACGTGCGGGAGTGGAGCCCTTCTTTTCGTCGCGCAAAAATAGCCGGGGGGCCCTCGCACCTGGTCGCACACACAGCTCGCTCCGAATGGAAAAAGGCGACCGGTAAATTATGTCCGCCGCGATGCCTGCTCGATATCAACGCAATCGAGCGCTTTGCGCTAGGCCTTTCGTTACGTACATACGCGCACAATCGTTATGGCAACACGCACATCTGCGACCTGGAATGATTTTGGAAGGAGAGCATACGACGACGCAACCGCAAAAATACGCTTTAATCTACATTCTGGCTTTTTTTCTTTTTCTTTCTTTTTTCTTTTTAACAAGCATGCGCTAAACATACGTATTGACGGTTATCTGCAATTACGACAAAGCTCGCTAATCAAACAACGAAAGAACAATGAGACACGTGCGTGCATCAGCAGAAAATGTGCTGCAAGGGAAATTTCATCAAATACACAGTCAACTTTTTCAACGCTTTATCAAATTCTAAATCTCGATTTTTAGTATCCCTAAAAAATTTCAAAATTGTGGCAGTCGTTTTTGTATAAGGAATACAACGTTTGTTAAAACTATAGCCTGCACAGACAGGTTTTTTAAAGTCAATTATTTAAAATAAATGAAATTATATGCATGAATTAAATGCAAAAACCCAATTGGTCCCACATTAATAAATAAGGAGATAGACGTTTATGAACTAAAAATGTCGATAAAATTAATATTTTTGTGCAGCTTTTAATATAGAACAGTTTTGTGATATTTTCGACATTGATCGATCGAGAAATAGGTTGAATATTTGACGTCTTTTTATTCATGACATAATATCCTAATTACATTTCTTTTTCAAAAAGAATAAATAAATAACAAATAGTTGACGTCTTTGTTGAGATTCGCTTTTTAAATATACGCAGTCGAAGTTGCTTTTACTGACAGTAAGTCTTTCTAGGGAAGTAAAACGTTGATTTTGTTATATAAAAAGTTTGGCGTAGAAAACTTGTACCTAAGTACAATACATTATTACATACGTATCATCCAAATAATCGAATTGCCTTATTATACAATTTTTACAGTTGAACTAAGAATCCTAGAGCGAAAAGGAGACGATTTTCGTATCACTCGAGATCCCCGCTTATAGAACTAAATAGATATAATATTTTTCTTATATAATCGGTTTTGTATTTGTAAACTTTAATTTTTATAAATATAATCCACCTCTCTCATATCGCAGGATTGAAATATTTTAGGAAAAGAACTCTCGAGTATAACATTTTATACCCGCCTTTATTAATTTTTTCTTGTATTCTTTATGTAAATTGTAACTGCCTCTAACAGACTAATTCGCAGTTACACGGTAACTAGTTTTACATCCTAACGGTTTAATACGTTTAAATATAATAATCGATTTGAAACAGATCTACTTCTTATAAATACTTTGCTTAAATTTATTACTAAGATCTCAACTTTCCCTCGCCTCTTAAGTTCGTTAACTTCCCTCCTGCCGTTTTGTCGTAGTCGCGTAAAAATGACTTCATCAAGACCCTTTATACAGATACATCACGATTTTTTTCGTGTCACGACGGCTCTTACTGCGGCTCGTTTCGGCATTTTGACGTTAACGAATAACGAGCGCAGTGGGGCGCGCACGTACATCACATTTTGCGTCTATATATTCTGCGGATCATATACGTATACGCGTTTATGGCACATGGAGTCTTTCGTCGTTGATTGTTTGCACTGTCATTGTTTTGTTTTGTTTTTACTTTTACTTTACAGTACTGTCATTTTATTTTACGTAGAAGAGCATTTTAACTATTTTTTTTTTATTATTATCATTATTATAATTCGCATTCAGTCGTATTATGTTTTGTCAATCGAATTGAAATGTACACGTTTCCAAAAAGTTTTGTATCAAACAAATATTCAGACATGTAAACTGTTTTCCGACTTCTTGAAAAAACTTCGAAAAATTGTCATTTTTGTTAAACATTTTCATATCAAATCTACACTTTGTAGTGTATGAAAAACAAGCACCTAATAACGACCAAACTACCAATCAACCGCATTGTCGCTCTTCTACGTGTATAATCGCAAAATTGTCGAGCGATTAAAAACTATACATATAAAAAAAAGAAAATGGAAAAATTTGAATAATAAAACGGGCGGAGCACGTGTGTCGCGTTGGCAGTATGCTGTTGTTTTTATGTTTGCTTTTTTCTTTACTTTTAAGAGTGTCGATTGGGCGAGCATAGCAGCAGCTGGACGGCATCGGCTCAGCAGTAAATACCGTAAAATTCCATGGCACAATTGATGTTGTGTGGATGATAGTGGGCGTGATGGTGGTGGTGATGTGGCACTAGGTGGGACGCGGCCGCCGCGGCGGTCATGTATCAGTCGGTCGGCGGCTCGAGGTACGGTATCTCGCTCGTCACGTTGAACGACTCGAAGTAGTGGTTGAGGAACTCGAAAGTCGGCCGCTTCTCCGGCACCGCGTCCCAGCACTGGAGCATCAGCCGATAGATGCTGTCGGGCAGTGGATGGTTCACCGGCTTCGGCATGCGGTAGCCGTTGTTTACCTGCTCGATCACCTCGCGCCCGTGCATGCCTGCGGAGAAAATTAAGCGGGAGGGGAGAGCCAGCTTGAGTAAAGTTTGAGCTCCCTCGGAAACTGTAGGCTAACTAGCTTAATCAAGCGGCAGACATACCGGGGTAAGGAACTTGGCCGTAGGTGAATAGCTCCATAAGGAGGATCCCGTAGGACCAGACGTCGCTCTTGATGCTGAATCGGGCGTAGACGATGGCCTCGGGCGCGGTCCACTTGACCGGGAACCTGCTGCCCTGCTTCGGGCAGTACTCGTCGTCCTCGATTATCCGGGCGAGTCCGAAGTCGCAGATCTTGGCCTTGTTCTTCTCGCCGATGAGGACGTTACGGGCAGCGAGATCCCGATGGATCAGCTGTTTGCTCTCGAGGTGCTCCATGCCCGAGGCGACCTGGGCGGCTATGTAGATGAGGTCCTCGAACTGCATGTACTTGCCGTCGCCGGTGCGCAAAAAGTCCAGCAGGCTGCCGTTGCACATGTACTCCTGGACGATGTAGATCGGCTCCTCCTTCGAGCAGACCGCGTAGAGGGCTACGAGGTGCCGATGCCGGAACTGTTTCATTATCGCCGCCTCCTGCAATGACCAACGCGAGCGTTTTGTTTTTTCAATTCAATCGTTAACGTAAGGGAGTGTCAGATTATTCTTACCTGGAGGAAGGCCTCCTTGGACATGGTGCCGGGTCGGAGCGTCTTGACGGCGACCTCGATTTTGTTTCGCCACTTGCCGTAGTAGACCTCGCCGAAGTGGCCGTAGCCGAGCTTTCGGATCAGCTGGATCTCGTTGCGATTGATCTCCCATTTGTCGCGCAGCTCCGGGCCCAAGTCCCACATGTCCGGCTGGGGCTTGGGGCAGGGCTTCGAAAGAACGTGGCACAGGCCAAGGGCGTTTTCTTTGGAAAAGAAGAGAAAAAAATAAAATTTTCAACTCTCATCTACGTACACATAATTAAAAAGCCCTTCGTTCCGGTCGACTTACTGCTGTACGCCATAACGAGGGCCTGCAAAGTGGGGAAGGTCTGGTTGGTGGCGATGAAGAAGCCCCCGTTGTCGAGTGGCTTGATCTTGTAGTGTTTGACATGGTGTCCCCTGCCCTCCTCCCAGTCCTTCACCGACAGACTGTAGCCGCGCGGATTGTGCTCGCTCGGCCTCACGAGGAACGTGCCCCTCGGATTCTCGTCGACCAGCAGCAGCTTGCCCGCCTCCTTGCGCGACACGTTCTCGAAGAACCAGCTGGAACGCACAAGCACGTAATCAAATATACTCGTACGTAGGAGAGCCGGTGACAAGAGATGTGACGATAATTACTCTTCGCTCTCGACGGATCGCTCGACCGCGACAAAGTTCCACGGTATCAGGCCCTCCTGGAGGGTCGTGAGGTGAAGTACCTTCCACCAGTCGGGCTCGGAGTCGTCGAGCACCTCCATGCGGTCGCCCTTCATGAAGCTCACGTCGGTGCTCTCGCGTGCGGTGTAGTTGTACAGGGCGACGACGATTTTGTTGGCTCGCTGCGTGTGCGCTGCGTTGGCGGGATAGAGGGCAATTCAAACTATTAGCTGGAGATTACGGCTATTGTTGCGAGCTGTCCGCGTGTGTTAGTATCTTGCATTGTTGGTTCTTTTTTTTTTAGGAGAAAAGCGGTTGCGTAAATCTGTGTGTTTGTTCTTTGTTTTTTGGTTTGCGAGTTTGGATAACTGTGCGGTTATTATTCGAAAACTACGGTTCTCTCTTTCACACACACACACACACACACACACTGGCTCTCCACGGATTAATGTATAACTCAGTCAACGCAAGCGACAATAACGTTAAAGCATCGGCATTCATTAGCTTGCCGCGTGTGTCTTTCTCTGCTGGTGCAGAACGACGGTCAGCCATTGTTTGCCGAAATAAACAAATAACTTGACATGCTTATTATAATTCGAGATCACGATATTCAAGTGCTTGGATGTAATATTATTTATTCTAATCATTATTTTTTATAATTTTTTTTTTTCTAACATAGACATTCAATGTAACTTTTAAATTTAACAAAAAATTATATACGTAACATGTCAGATATTAACTACGTATATCAATTCAATAAGTTGCACATTACAAAACTACCATATCGAAGCGTATATTAAAATTAAATATTTGCAAATAATAAATGAAACAGTAACTATCAAAATTTGTTTAATGCAATTAGTTTGGCAAACCTTTATTGTAAGATTATTTCTTTGAATATAATAACTATTCAATTATTATCTTGTCTAAAATCTTGTAAAATATTGATTATTGTTGTTAAAATAAAACTCACAAATCAATTTAATAAAAATATTTACGTTTAAAAAATTTTAAATAAAAAAAATATCCTCGTTTATTCAAAGTCGAAAAATAAAGCGTTGGAGCAGTATTACAAATCAAAATCTCAATTCGATACCGTCAGTAATAATAATAATTTCAACCATACATATTTTTATTAAAAAAAAAAGAGGCGTATCGAAGAGTGACATCGCGATAGCCACAGAGTTCCATCGCTTTAGCAATCTCGATCCTGTTTCGACGATGAATTAAAAAGGAAAAAAAAAGGATAAACCAGCGCAATGAAATGTAACTGAAGAATAAGTTAAATAATAAAAAAAAGACTTTTTTTAGTAAAAAAACAACATCGCAAATAAAATACGAACATGCAGCAGGCTTGGGTCGGGGCGAGCTGGCCTTGCGCAAGGAGGCAGTAGCCGGCTGGTGATGGCTGTTGCTGTGGTTGTGGTGGTGGTGGTTGTTATGGTGGTAGGAGGCGGGTGGCATTAATTGTAGCTGCTTACAGGGGGTGGGCCGGGGCCGTATGATGTCGGCGCGGGCCTGCGCGCCCCTCTGGTTCGGGTCGGCCGTGTATCGGTCCAGCGAGCCGCCGTTGCTGTGCTTCGAGTTCAGACCGGCCTCGGCCTTCTTGTAGCCTACGTACACGTGGAGATGCAGAACACACAAGGCGCCCCGAGCGTGAGTCTCGTTTAGCCTTATCTAAGGGACACGTGCAGGGGGGGGTCTCGAGGGGCCAGGGGGGGGATGACAAGGGGACACACGCACCGAGGACTCTCTTTCTAGGCCCACGGCTACGCACCTTCGGGCTTCCAGCGGACACCTCTCCGTGAGCGACCTCGATGGACGAGAGCAACGCCAGCGAATTGTGACTTTTTTTCTTTTATTATGTATGTTTGTTTTATGATTATATTTACTTTATACGATTGATTATTTGACGAGCTACAACAGTTTCATTGAAGTCTAAGCAAATACGAAAGATAAACATCGCTGGAACGGAAGAAAATAAAACAAAGCGTGACCGGCAAGAATTTGACGAGGATTCGAGCTCGCTTTATCTCCCGAGGGCGCGCCAAAAGAAGCCAACAAAAGAAACAGCAAACGCGAGAATGGCTCCGGTTTACACTTCTTTGATGCAAAAGAGAGCGAGGAAAAAGAGTGAGAAAAAAATAAGGCTCGGTTTTATAGTTCGTGCCAAAAGTCACATTTCGCTTAGCGTCCGCGAGAGAACTAAAATGAAAAGTGTACGGAGCGACTGCATGGGCATATGATAGAATCGAAAAGAGTGAATGACCGAATGGCATTGAAAGGAAAGGAAAAAAAAAGTTTGTTTTCCAACTAGATCAATCGCGTTATTCCGCCAGGCCTTCCCTCCCTTTCCCAGCGTCCGTGACTGTAAACTTTGCCAAAGGGATTTTAAATTACTTTCGAAAATGACGCTACCGTATAAGGGCGAACATTTTCTTGGCGAGAACGATCATGCGCGTCGTTTAAAGTTTAAATGAAGAAAATGTTTTTTTTATCGAAGATCGTAAGAGTATCAATGTACTCGTATCGTCGGTCGTTCACAGCTATTTAAACAAACACACAGATATATATATTGATTTTTAATCTACCAGCAACAGAAATATATTCGATATTAACCTCGTTTATTATATTATGTACAGACAGTGTTTAAGAGTGTTTTATTTTATTTATTTATTTTCAAGTAAAATACAGTCGCTCCGTTGTCATGCCGTGTCTAGTGCACTTTATTCTCAATAATTATTTATTTTTATATAATCAATGTTCAAAAAAAGAAAATTTATGTAATTCTATTTACAGTAAGACAAAAAATTAAAAATATAGATATTACGTTTCATCATTCTCATAAATAAAATTTCAATCTCATATATATGTAGATAGAAGTAAATATATCATCGACCGTACATTACCAAAAAAAAAGAAGGTATATTATTAATAATGATAATCAAAGTCTAAATCTACTCGAAAGTGCCTTAGACAGGGTATAATTATTACTGAGGGTCACAAGGCTAATCAAAGGGGGCTTGTAGTAATATGAATGTAATGAAAAAAAAAAATGAAAAACAAAAAAAAATGAAAAAAAAAACTGTGAAATGAAGAGAGCGCGTGTGGCATAAAATCAAAATCGTACCTGGCATATAAACGAAATAATCGGATGCCGTCTTACCGATTGGCTGCGGCTCCTGCCGCTTGCTGCAGCACTTGCCCATGTTGGCTCTGCGCTCGCTTGCGGCTCTCACTCTCTTTTTCTCGCTCGCTCTGTGTATATCTCTGTACAGGCGTGCGCGCGAGAGGCCCGAGCAGAGAGGCTGCTGCTGCTGCTGTGTGAGGTAGAGAGCGGGGGAGAGCGGGAATCTAAGCCGCGAGGGCAGTCAGCAGCTGCCGGCCTCCATTCCACGCTCTCTCGCCTCCGCGCACCTGGCTACTGATACCGCTGATTCGGCTGCTGCTAATGCTGGACTCGCTGCTTGGCTGGACCAGCGAGTGCGCCACCTGAAAAGATATATACACCCAGTCAGCGGTGCTTGAGATGGAGTCTTATGTACGAGTGATGCAAAGATATCCGGCATTTTCTCCTCCTCCCCCCCTCCCCCTCTGGCCGTCACTGGTTCTTTCTCTCTGCTCCGCGAGCGCTTGATTTTTCGACGTGGTCTTTAACCGGGTCACGCGGCTTTGAGCTCGCGGCCGAGATATCCAGGAGTCGCCTGCTTGGAAACGAGACTCTCTTTCGATTACGAGGCTCAGCTTTTATGTGTCAGTGCCGAGCGGACTCTTTTCTCTCTCTCTCTCTCTCTCTCTCTCTCTCTCTCTCTCTCTCTCTCTCTCTCTCTCTCTCTCGCTCTCTCGCTCTCGGATTTTTTTTTCCTTGACGTTATTATTCTACGAATGAAATTCATGTGCCTGGATCTTGAGGAAAATGAAAGGTGGAAAGGAAAGGAGAGATTTATTCTTTTTTTTTTCAACGTCGTGTGGGTCTTGATGAATTGATTTTTGTGATTGAGGTTTTTTTTAACTTCGGAGATCGTTAATTTATTGGTAGAAAAAGAGTCCAAAGAGCTTTGCGTTCGAACCCGACTGAGTCATCGCGAGAGCTCTCGGTTGAAAGATAGATGCATGCAATTGAGAAAAAAAATTAAAAGAGCCTATTCGTTTTGCTTCTTACGTATTATTGATCCTTTATTAAAATATTAATAAGAACGGTAGATCTAATCGCTAAAAATTTAGGAGACAATATATTTTTTCTCCTCTTTTGCTTCCACAATTTTTACAATGAGATCCATACAACAAATGATAATTATCCCCTCGCTATCGACTTCCAATAATTAGCATTCGAAAACAGCCGGGGCGTGTTCCTTGGAGCAGTACAGAAAATGGCTTTTAAGCGAAACATCTCCGCGGGAATTGGACCATTACGTCCGAGAGAGAGAGAGAGAGAGAGAGAGAGAGAGAGAGAGAGAGAGAGAGCCTTTACGGACTAGGCTAATAATAAATGCGTGTCGTCCTTTTCCAAGCGCCGATAATGTCCTGCAAATAATCCCGATATTTTACAAATCATAGAGGGGCATAGCAGCTCCAAAATGAAAGTCGGTCTCTATCTGTTTCCCATAAGCTATATACCCAATCAATCTGACATCGATCGCTGTTGGCCGATGCGCGGAAGACCAGACTCGAAATAATATCCTGGCGGCATTGCAAATCGCTCGGCTGACAATAATAAATCAGGCGGTAATCGGGCGCGAATCGAAAGTGATTTTTTTCCCTCTTGCGCAGAAATAAACCTTCCGTACGTGATGAACGTCGACGTCGACTCTATACTCCCTGTTATAGAAGGTACAGACTTTACGTCAGCAGAGCGCGTACATACGTCACGTTTGCAAAAGACGCGTGGCTCTTTTATCGAGGCTGCCACGACAACGAGAGCTGCGTATAAAAGAATAGCAAGAGATGCATCTAGCGCGAGAAACGTATAATATCGACGTAATTCCGGCTCATTACGACGCGCCGGATAGGCCGTGATGCGCAATGTTTAAGAACTGCCCGGGAATCATTGCGGTGTGTATATTTAATGGACGCGTGGATTATGCCTCCGCTACGCGGTGGATTGAGGCTGTTGCTCTCGTTTTGAGCGCTAGATGATACTGCCTTTGGTGTGGATACTTTTTATGCTCGCGTGCGGATGCTAAGCGACTGGTTTGTTTTTATGCTATTTTCATAGCTCTTTTTTTTACTTTTTCTTAATTTTGTTAAATAAACTTTGGATTGAATGTAGACTTGCGACTGATTATAATGTGATTGAATCAAGTTACTTACCTAAGTAGCCATCCAATTAGAGAAATGCAAGGTAAATTTTGGGCTTTCTGAGATCATCAGTTGATTGTCCTTCGCTTCGCCTCCTCATCATTCCGTGAACACTTGGAAAAGCTCGTTTCTGCAAAGAAAATGAAAAGAGAAATTCAATAAAAGTACACTCTAATTCCTCATTAAATAATTCAATAATTTCATAATATACAGGGGAGGAGGTAAAACAATTCGCATTAATCACACCGTCCCAAACATCCAACGCATCCCGAGCAGCAAAAACTTGGCCGACACGCGTCGTCGCCGGCGTCTTCGTTCAACCAAATTTATCACGATCTCTTTCCGCCGGCGGGCAGCAGCAGGGTGGTTTTTAAAAAGACACCGAGTCACCGCAAGCCATCCAAAATTTACACGCTCCAGCCCCCCCCCCCCACCACCCCCGCCCCAAACACGTCACACAGTGGCGCGCCACGTGTTTTGCACGCGGTGTGCTACAGTCTCCCCCAACAGAGAGGCGCGCACACATGTGCGCAGCAGCGCTCTGTTGTCAACGAAAAGCCTGTGTTCACCTGGAGGCGACGAGAATGCGGAGGGAGAGAAAATGCGGCATTTCGCGCGACACGCCTGCAGGGGGCTAGAGAGAAAGGGGATGCTGGTGGAAATTTTCGCATCTGCTCGCCACGCGCGTTTATTCCCTTCCTCTTCAAGCCGCCCTCTCCAGGCTCTCTCTTTCGCGCGCCAAAAAGCGGCTCTCTCGCGATAACGAGGATCCACCGCTCGTAAATCCTCCCGGAGTCAAGACCCCCTCCTTGTCTTTTTCCCTCCTCCACCTCTCGTTCCTTCTCATCTTGATTTTTTTTCTTTTCGCTTTTCCGCACTCCATTGTCTCTGATGAGCTCCGACAAACCTCTCTTTCTCCTCTCGCCTCTTGCTCTCGGTCCCTCTTTGCCTTTTTTCCCCTCCACCGAAACTGCGACCCACATTTCGCGTTATGCCACGGGCGCCAGTCGATTCCGGGATACGTATGGAAAAGTTAGCGGATTATACGCGTGTTTGCTGCTGCGTCGAGATTCCGCGCGGTTACGTCTCGTAATTGCCTTTTCAATTTCTCATTTCAAACGTGAGTTAATATTCATTCGAAAGAGAGGCAGAGAGAAAAGTAGAGACTTGGCTTATTTATGCGGCCCTGCGGATCTATTGTGATGGCGAGAGCGGATTGCGGAAGTGTTAATTCCATATACGAATTGGATACATTTTTCTTTATTGTTTTGACGCGCTGAAATTAATTGATTCGTTCGACGTAAACATTTGATTACTATTTTAATCAAAGGGAAACAACAACAAAAACTAAGCCGATGAAAAAAAAACAATATGCACAATTTTAAATGTCCAAGTATACCATTGAAATTCAATTACGACAGCAAAGACGAAAACCCTTTTGTCGAAAAATCCAAGAGGAATATCCTGTTGGCTGTGTTATCGAGCACCTAAGTCACAAGAGCATAACGCAATTAATATATATAGCCCAGAGAGAAGAAAGACAAGATAAAGGAAAATTTCGTTATGGAGCCAAAACACACGTCTTAACCGCATACCCGTCCTTCGCCCCTCCCCCTCGCCCCTTACCATCGTCCGTATCGTTTTTCCGGAGAGTATAACAAAAGGCCTCTCAAGCGAGAAGAAAAAGCCAGGGAGAATCCGGCCGAGGCGTCTGCGGGAAAAACAAAAGGCCGACGAACCAACGAGTAGGAGGAGTTGAACGCGCGCTCGCGTGGCTTTCAGAGCGCGAAATCGAAATTCGAGAAAAGCTCTACGAGGATATATAGCCGGAACGTCTCTTCCCCTCCATACCCGGCGAGAGAGAGAAGAAAGCGGGACCTGCACACTCGATGTGCTCTTCTGGTAATGACCTAAACACACTCTCTCTCTCTCTCTCTCTCTCCCTCTTTCGCTAGGGAAATTTAAAAGCCGTAAAACTTCGGGATTTCTCTAAGGTTCGTTTGCGCGTCTTGGTGGTCCGAAGGGAGGGTTTAAAGTCGACGACTTTTTTTTTCATTTTCTTTTTTTTAAGGCGAGATTGGGTGATTGATGAGGGGACACGTTCGTTGACTCTCGCTTTGAAATTCGACGAGTGCGTTTCCTTATTAATCTCTCCGGGGCTGGTGATTGCAAAATTGTCAAGCGCACGTGTGGGGCCTCGCAGGATATGCGGGTATATGCTTGACGAGTTGAAATTTCGGCTTTTACGCGGCTGATTTAATGCTCCCCTCCCTCTCCCTATTCTGATTGTAAATCTTCGGAACCGCGCATAGTGGCTATTTGATCTGGTAAACTCGCATTTTTCAACTGTATAACAAACATTTTGATATAGGTTATGTGTAGGGGGTCCGACAGAGGAGTGATGGGTATATGCGTACCGTTAAACAAAGCCTCATATCTAAACTGATCGTAAAACGAGGGTGGAACAACCCACAGCAGAGGCTCGTAAAGAGGGCATTCATAAATTTATATATCAGTCGCCCGGCGTAAAAAGGAAAACAAAGAAAACAAAGGAGAAAAAAAACACTCGCAGCCCTACTCCGCAGCTAAAATCCTTACGCGCACACAGAAGGCAAACGATCCTAAAGTGTCTCTCCGCAGGCCGAAATTTGCAGTCATCAACCTCCCGGGAGGGGGTGCGACGCCTCTCTCGAGCCCCAGACCAAAGTACCCGCCAATAAAGCAGTATATACCAATGATCCGTGCGCTTGTGTTTGTCGTGTCTACTACGGGGAAGAGAAAGTGGACGAGCATCTTCTCTGCCTCTGGCACAGAGCAGAGCGCACAAAAGGCTCGCCAGCAGCGAGAGGAAAGAAAGAGCCAGTCGTAAATCCTCGGCGTCTCTCTCTCTCTCTCTCTCTCTCTCTCTCTCTCTCTCTCTCTCTCTCTCTTCACCCCCTCAAGGACATGGAAAGGATCTCGTTGGCGAGCGAGTGAGGGAAAAAACGATGACGCCTATGTTGTGTAGCAAAGAGGGATGTATATGTACAGCAGCAGGGGCGTGACATCTCAGTTCATGGCCGGAGGGAGGCTGCTGTACAAGAGCAGCGTCATCGATTCCTCTCTTTTCTTCTCTCTCCCTTTGCCGTTTAAGCGCGCGACGATGAAAATAAAAGCGCACGTGGAAGGAGCGCAAGCGTCAGTGATGCCCTCTTCCCACCTCCCCTCCTCAGGAGTAAGTATATAACTTCTTAACGTCATTAATACTCTTTAGCTATTGGTTATTGGGTCTCGCGCGCAAAGACACAGGGACGCATGTGTCTACGTGTGTATTTATACGGAGATATAGAAGTACATTTATATATAGATTGGCCTTTAATCCCATGCACGCCGACATAAGCTTATGTACGGAAACTAGCCAGACACGTTCCGTCGTTTGTTCGCTTCGTGGAAAAACGAGAATGATTGCACGCCTCCCTTCCTCATCCTCTCTCTCCTTTTGGGCGCACACACGTGCCTGTTTATATAGGTATTAGTCAGAGAGGGCCGACTTTTTGAATTGCATTCTCGATTGAATGGTGAACGAGGACGACGCTTTTGAGTGACTTAACGGACTTGTAATGAGACAGAGAGATGCGTGATAAATTTGGATCTAATGATAAGCGAACGGGGCTTTGTGTGCGTATAGGCTTTTTTCTAGCTTGGTTTATACGTCTTACTTTCAGGTATACTGCGCTTGTATGCGAGACTCGTGCGCTGGCGATAGTTGTGGTTTATTTGAATTTTAAAGGGACCCAGTAGCTTTTTATTTATCGTCCTGATCATACGGTAAATTAACGATAGCCCGTCCTTTTAAATTTCAAACTTCTTCATCGACAAATAATACGCTACTTTTAAAATGCAACATCTATAAAAGATGTAGATACAACCGTGTGTTGACCCGAAAACGAATACCCAAACGGATGACAAGAACTCTCGGATCAATCGACGAACATAAAAACTGATCCCCGCGTGAGAATCCAAGCACTACAGATAAAACCGAATTTGTTCCCTGTAGAGACATGGAAGTCGAGAGGTGTAGTAGTACACACCGCTGCTAATCTCCTACAGCAATCGCGTAATCTCTTTGCAGCAGGGCTGCCCAGCGTTTGCAGACTTTGAGCAAAGCCGAAGGGAGAGAGTCTTGATTAATGGATTATTTATAAGCGAGAGAGAGAGAGAGAGAGAGAGAGAGAGCTGACGGCGAACGACGCGTGCGTTCAAAGCCGCGCGGGAGGTACACTCCCTCCTTTGCCGCCGGCTGCAGCTTGTGTGTGGTTTATAAATAGTCGAAAACACGCGTCAGGCGCGCGGGGAAAAAGTGTCGCGAGGGACTTGCCGAGAGAAAGTCAGGCTGAGAGAGCGATTGTTGACGACGCGAGTTGAGAGGTCTCGCACGTGTGTATGGTCTGGCGCGAGATTTTTTAATTTTTGTTTCTGAGAAATGAAGCTCGAGTCTTTACTGAACCCTAAATGATAATGAAAAATAGAGATTGATGGGTCGGTGATTTTTATTTTTCTAGTTTTTCCATGAAGGTTCTGTAGACGATCCCTTGTTAAAAGCCGTTTGGTGGCTTTATCGAGGCCGATGTTGTCGAGTTGCAAGCCTCTTTTGCTTATCGGCCCATAGAGATAGGCTTTTGAAAACACACACAGCTGCGCGCCGCCGGACGAAAATGAACTGTGAGAGAAATTCGAGAAGCCCAGCTCTAAGTACCCGTGACTTTTCATCTCCCTCTCCCTCCACTCTTTCAATCTCAAGAGAGAGGGAAAAACAGAACCTAAACAGACCTTCTCTTTGAAACTGGCCAGAGACGCGGTTAGAAGCGTGAAAATATATTTTTCTCGGCAGACAGGCAGGCAGGATCCGAGTCGAGAGGACGTTATGTCAAGGAATTCCTTTTTTCTTTACTTTTTGATGTTTTTATTTACTTTATAGGCCGTAATTTTCATTTTATTGGTAATGCCGTTTAATCACGTTGGAATTATTGTTAGAGTCTAGGTATGAAATAATTATATTATACTTTACTAATTTATACAAAAAATGTTTATTATTTGTGAAAAAGAAAAAGGTTAAAAGTATTTTTACGTCTCCTCGCCTCCCCCTCTCCATTGTGCTCTCGTAATCAGGTTAATGATAAAAGGCGCGCCCAGTGTGGCCCCGCAGGAAAATGTTTGTTAACGAAATTATGTTAATATAAAGAGTGAACTTTGGTTAACAGATTAACGTCGGAGAAACGTTTTAACCGTAAATAATTAGATTCGTGCGCCTGTCTTTCCTCTCTTTATATGCATATAGAATAATCCTAAGCCGCTTAAAAAATAAATTATCTCTCTCTCTCACTCTCTTTCATTCTGCGTTCTCTCTGTCGGAATATTTTCATAAATTTAACCGCATTATTCAACCTTTTCAATGTTATTTCATGCTTACAATTAGAATGACGTGAAAGTATAGTAAATACGTTATTACTCGATGCCGAGGAGAGCGTGTGTGTGCAGTTGCTAAGTAATTGGGTTGCTTACCTCAATTTTGCCCGGCCCTCCCTCCCCCCCCCCTCTCGGAGTGTGCACACACGATCGATACATATGTATTAAGCCATTAAGGACTCCAAGTAGACCACATCGCTTAAAATGACTTTAGCAGTCAATCTCTCCACGGATTTTACTTCCTCGATTCAACCTCTAGCCCGCATCATCCGTTATAGCCTCCGTCCAAGAAAAACTCCAAGCTATTACCGCCTCGAAGAGAAAGAAAAAAAACTTAACAAACTGACCACCAAACTATACCGCTACCTCAGCGAAAATCCAAGCGCCTTCGGGCAAACTTATATCTTAGCTGCCGGTAAATCATTGGCACAATAGCTCGATGGAATATAGCGAGTTATGTATGTGCGTTGATACGAAGCCGGCTTCCTTCGACGCATCGATTTTCAAAGCAAAGAGAATAATCAGCTCGAGCCTCACGTATACACGCTGTACGCGTCAAAAAGGAAAGCCGCGGCGCTTCCTCGAAGCTCTCTCCTCCCCCCCTCCCGAGCATTGTCCCCGGCACTGTTCGGTATTCTAGCCGCAGAGCCGGCCACTTCCGCTGCGAGCCTCGGTCAATCGCCCCTCCCTCCCACCCACCCCCGGAGATAGCGCCTCCCAAGAGTATATATGCGTGCAAATGATGGACCCCCTCCCCCTCCCAGCCAACGCTCTTTATTCTGATATGGGAATCGCGTGGTGGACCTCGATTTTTCAAACGATGCGGACGGTCTATAGTCAAGAGTAATGTGTCCTAGTGAGGATGGACTAGTTGAGGGAGTGGGTCATTTTAAAAATTGAGACTCACTCGTGCTCTGTGTAGGGGGAGAGCTACGCGAACTGGATTGGAATGGTTCGATCCCGTTGTTTTAATACGCTACGAAGTGGTTATTCTGGGGAAAAATTAGATTTTTTATTTGGAAAGAATTTTTTGCTTTTGAGAATCTGATCGTCGAGCTGATTCGGCATAAAGCGAGAAAGAGAGGTGGGGGAGAGAGGTCAAGTTCTGGTATATAAAAAGCAACGAGCGTATACGGGCCATTGCGATGTGTATTCGCGAAATAATCAGCGGCTGTCAATTTGTCTAGCCAAGCATTTTACTTTATGCGCGCGTGCAAAAATGAAAATGGTATATGTGTGTGTGTGCATGGGAAATATAGGTCGCGCGCGTATATAAAGCTGAAGAAGATTGCTTTTCGTAGCGATCCTTTTTTTTCTCCTTCTTTCACCCCCTTCCACTACCTTGTTCCTTCATCGACGGCAATCTCATTGCGCGAATTACATTTTTATTCATAAGCCACGAAAAAAAAAGAAAAAAAATATGCAAGGATGCCCCGACGAAAAATACACAGGGCCCTGGTTAATATTAGATTTATGATAAAGGCTCTATATATGCCGCACAGCCAAGGGATTAATCAAGCGCAAAGATTATTCCCCCTTGGTCGCGAAACACGTAATGTTCGCGTGTGCGCCTAGGGAGCCAAGCCGATTTCCTTTTTTTCTCCCCCCCAAGCCCTGGCTGCGCTCCTTTCCTCTCTCTCGTTCTTCGTCTTCCGGAGTCCTGAATACTACTAGCTGCCCTGTAATTTCACTCGCAAATAGCCGAGTATTTACCGTGGCTTAAGCGCGCCGTTTGAACTGGAATTTCCTTTGCGGATTAAATGCGGCACACACGCACACATGAACACTGTGTCTCTCTTTTTTCAGTTTCAAAGACCTCACGACATTTTTCCCCTAATTTTCCTAATGTCCCTTGAACGTTTTTTTTTTTTCGAGAGAGAGAGAGAGAGAGAGAGAGAGAGAGAGAGAGAGAGTAGTTTGGAAACTTAATATGCTGGAGAGAGAGATTGTGCAAGGAGGATTTTAATAACCGAGCGAGTGTTATCAAAAGGATGAAATTTTGCGACGAAGAGTATAAGAATATGCGGGGCACGTTTTTGCGCGTGCAGCCCGAAAAGTTAAATTTATATTGTAACCGTTGAATAAGTTCGTAGGTTTAATTTTGCGATTGTCATGGTAATAAATTTGAAAGTAAATCGACTTTTTACGAATGCCTATTTCTCCCTCTGGCGCATACAAATTGATTTTGTATCAAATTGAAATGTTCGCGCTTCGTCGAAAGTCTACGAGAAGTACAATTATTGACGTGGTTTTTTTTTCATTTTAATTAACAAATATACTCCGAGGCTTATTAAAATTTAAACAATATTTCGCCGTGAACACGTTTTTTTTTACCTTTCTCTCAACGAGTAACAGTTTTAATTACTCGTTGCTCCCTTTTTTTTGAAGAACAAACTTAAAATGTCAATAGCACGAAATGGGTCACGTATAAGCACTTGGATTCAGCATCACGCTTTCCGTCACGTGACTCTTCTTAGCTACCCCCACGAGGATATCTTCATGTTTAGTTTTTTATTACAATTTTTTTCTTTCTTTAAATTCAGTTCAAGTTAAATTAACGACTGACCTATAAAGCTTTATAATTCAAAGTTACATTGAGGAGCTTTGCTAAAAGAATTTATTTCACGGAAGAAAGAAACAAAATTGAAAACCTTCTTTTAATCATTGATATTCGACCAAGTGTGTCGTTTAACATTTTTTTTCATATGCAAGCAGCTGCCGAAACATAAAAAAATATCGAAAGTCATACATCAAAACGTCAACAGCCGATTACTTTTGACCCAGCAGGAGCAACAGTACCGCAAGGAAATACGAATAAAGGTAAAACGTAAGTTGCAGCAGCTCTCTCCCGGCACAAAGTTTTACAAATCCAGAAACTATATAACGCACGTAGCGTAGGCTCTCTTTCCTCTCGCTCTCTACTATATATATATATACGCTCGAATTCAATCAATACCGCGAGCATGATTTCCACCGGAAATAGAACAGACTCGCACCTCGAACTTCCCCCCTCGTTCGAATAAGCCTATACGAACGTGTATCCACAGAGTGTGTGAGTGAGAGGTTGAGAGCAGTTGGTGCCGTGGGGCGCGTTATTAACCGAAGGTTTCATTCCGCCTGCGAGATATCTCTCGTTTTGTTTACCCGAAACTTGCCAGGCTTCCAATTAAAAAAAAAGCCATCAACCGAACTTTCCCCCCTGCATCCAATACACTCATAAAACAGCGCGCGCGCTTCTCTAAATGTATGCACGCGCACGGAGCTATACTATAGCATACGGCGACATAACGAGTGAGAGGCTCGGTGCGCGGAACAATCGAGTCGAGCCGTGCAAAATGACGGTGGAGTTGCAGAAAGTGTAACGCGATGCCTCGGGCCTCTCGGCTTTAATAATCAGCCCCGCTAGGCACGTAGAGCCGTCGTCGTCGCTCGTATAGTCGCTAGCGGCAGCAGTGTTATAGCGGAGAAGGCTGGTAACGTTAACCAACGACTCGCCGGCCGGCCAAGATATGGACTCGCAGAGAGAGAGAGAGAGAGCCCTCGATAATTCAGCCGGCACGCGGTGTGTGTGCCCCCGAAAAAATCAATAGTCCAACTACCCCGGCGCGCGGAGAGAGCAGTAGCAACGTTGAGGCTGTTACGTGAGCGCCGCCCATGAATGTCTACCCCCTATACGTATGTGTGACTCCGTGTCTGTGTGTGCGGAGACCACGCGCGCACGAGGGGCGACCGGCTGCCAAGTGCGCCCCTCCTTCCGAGTGCGTTTCGCCCTTTTCTCTCTCACTCTCTCCCCTAGATATATAACCAAGCCCCTTTTGCTTACGTTCCCGACACGCCGGCGTCGAGAGACTACTCTACGTGCGTGTGCGCACCGGACTAACGGACCCGTTGACTCTCTACTCCTACGACTCTTGTATACTTTTTTTTTCTTTTCGTGTAACGTACTTGTTGGATATTACAGTAGTCGCGCAAAAGTCGCGCGAAATTGCTTAGGAGGCTTCGGAAAGGGGGTTACATGGGCTCTCTCTTCCCATTTTAGGCTTCCTCAATTCGTGCCTTTTTAACGCGCGGCCCTTTTACGTTTTTTAGGCTAGCAGGCTCATCGGCCGAGGCTTTGGAATATTTTTCTTTTCCACTTTTTTTTTACCCTCTCTAAGCTATACGGGAAGGTGTGTGCTCGAGCGGCGTCAAAGGCGTCTCTCGATTACGCCACGAGCTGGAACACGAGAGTTTTGCCCGCGTAATGTTGCGTTGTACGCTTGTGTGTGTACGAGTTGCGCTTAGAAGAGGCCGCGAACTCTTTTGCACATTTAGCTGCGTGAAGGGCGTCATTGGGAACGCGACGTCTGGGCTTATACCGTCTCTCTTATTTTTTTATGGGTCAGAGGCCGAATTTTCGGGGGGAAAGGCTGGAAAACACACACGAGTGTTATTTCATTAGACGCACCTGTTTTTTCTCTCTCTCTTCTTTTCCCGCGTCAAAGGCGAGGTTAAATCGAGTTATTGTTTGCGTCTGGTCTACTCTTTTGTTTCTCCCACTTCGCTTTTTTTTTAACGATAAATCAATTTGTATTCTTTCCAGCCGATGACTCTCGGTCCAAACTTTCAAAAAGGCGTAAGAGGATTTCGGTGATAAAAGTATCTCTCGCCGCGGCGGCGACGAAGCAACAAAAAGCGGATTAGACGCGTAAAAAAGAAAAGACAATAGGATAAATCGGAAAAGAAAGCGATTTCTTTTTTTTCAGAGAGACACACACAGACGAGTACTGTAGGAACACAGGGACGTCTAACGAAGAGAAAAATTCCAGCCGGCTAAGCCTATGTAGGCGAGGACGCTGCTGGTGTGCCGGTATATAGCGCGAACGCGGGGGAAAACGAGAAAAAGCGCAAAGCTCTCGCGTGCAGCAAAAGCCCGCACGTATGGAGGTGTATATGCGCGCAGTGCGGCGCATTACGTGCCGGGCTTATATTCGCGGCGCGCACGCGACAGGCGCGAAGGGCCTTGGGCGTGTTACGGGCAAGAGAGACAGAGGAACTGCAGCAGCAGTTCTATATAGACGAAGAAAGGGCGGAGAGAGAAAGGCCAACACTGTTGCTATGAAGGGTCGAATTTTCCCACCCCGAACATGAGGAAGAGGATCTCTGCGGCTCGTCGAGACTTCTGCTCTTCGTTATATCCCTCATACGCGCACGGGGAAAAGCTCGATTATCCTCCCAGCCGCGCGCATATAACCTGGAAGAGAGGGAGGAAGAGACGAAGGAAAAGGTATGGGAGAGCCGGAGAGAGCAAACGAGATTAATGGCGCAGGCTCGGGGAGCAGCAGCAGCAGCAGCGGCGAACGAGCCGTGTAATGCTCTGGGTTACGCGCTGATTGCGGCCTCTCGCATATAGCCTGGCATTTAGCTCGGCTATTGTCCGTGCATACACACACCGGCAACTCACGTAGCGACTGCAGTATTTGTGCGCGTGGCTCTCTGTTGCTCGGTGTGTGTACAGAAGCAGCCTCGAAAAGAGGGGTCTTTTGGGAAATTTTTCACACCGCGCGACGCTTTTACGAGCGCGAGCACGTGCACAGCTGCAATGCCCGGTGTATACGCGTATAGGGCTCGTGTGTTGGGTAAACAAGCGAGGCCTGCGCCGCGCATATACGTACTCTATGTACACGCGTGCGGAGCTACGCAAATAGACGCGCTCTCGCGTTTATACGAGAGAGAGAGAGAGAAAGAGCGGCCCCGTCTTACCGCCTCGTTTCGGTGTATACGCGCTTTAAATGATTCGCGCGTTATATATACGTGTTAGGGTAAGCAGGTGAGGGGAGAATAACGCGTGGGATAAGTTGGAAAAAATTTATTGTGCTCTTTGTTGGTTATGCCGGTGTGAAAAATTTCATTGGATTTCGGGAGGGTTGACTTTTGGTGGCTGTATAAAGGTTACTTTAGATTATACGGAGTATAGAGAGGGTGGAAATAATGAAGGTAATCGAGTATTTATGGGTAAACGTCATTGACACGTCCGAGTGCTTTAATCGCTACGGAAAAGTTAATTTCTTTTTATTGCCGCAACGTTAAGTGGAATTAGCTTCTCTTATTGGATAGTATAATAAATTCAGCGCTTTTCTAAATCCATTATTGAGGAGGCTATATAACCGGCACCGCGTGTTTAAACTGGAGCACTCGAGCTCCGTTTCCGAATTTACGAGTGATAATATTGATTATTTCTCATACGTCTAAAACAATATTCTCCTGGCTCGTCCTAATAATTGATGAGCGGAAGAATATAAAGCTCGATTCTTATAATCGTTCATTTCTGCTTATTATATGTGATTAAATAAATAATACTCTTTGCTTTTATTCAATAATGTACTTGTACCATAACGAGCAGCTTTACAAAACACACACACACACACACACATGGAGCGTAATACGAGCAAACGACATTTACGAAGCCTGACAAAATTTTTCAACGCCACACGGCGGGGGCAAGAAAAGCAAAAAGGATCAATGACTCGTAAACATCGTAAATGTGCAAAACGAATGTAACGGACAGGTCTCAAAAATAACGCACGAGACACGGCGCAAGTGCATGCGCGTCTCAGAGAATAAGAGCACATAAATATTTTCGAGGAAGGATCGAAAGGAAATGTGACTCGCGGAAATTCCGGGCCTGTATCGCGAAAGAGCGAAACTTTCTATGGGAAACAAACGTGCGGATTCGTCGGGCATTTGGGGCACGTATAGCGGACGCTTTTGCGTTAAGGAATATTCAAGACTATGCTAGTGTGTGTGGAGAGAGAGAGAGAGAGAGAGAGAGAGAGAGCTTGCGTGACTAATTGCTTTTTCCGGGGCTGTTGCTGATTTGATTTTTTTAAGACACGCCTGTGTTACACCGGCAGATTGTTCTTTTTCTTGCGTTATCGCCGAGAGAAAGAGAGAGAGAGAGAGTTCTTGTCTGTTTGGACGAGCGGAAGATGTACAAGCGCGATTGATGAATCACCCTTGGCGACCGGGGATCTTTTGCAGCGATTTATAAATAATATATAAGAGAAGTAGGCTTTACCGTTTTCTGATTCGACTTATGAACGAGTTGCGCGAGAAAAGCAAGCTGTGCGTTATTGCGTTAGGTTCAATGTTTTTTCCAAGCGTTTTTAATATTTTGCGCGACATTGCGCTTCTGGTCGTCTATCATCTTATACTGACGAGAAAAACGCTGCTCTTTTTTAGCCTTGTTTACCCTGGAAACACTCGGTTGCGTCTGGTTTTCGTTTTTCTTGCGAATTGTTAGTTTAATTAATGAACTAACGGTGAAAACACGAAGAGGCGAATTTCAAGTGGAATAACGAATTTCTTTCTTGTCTGCTTTATTTTTCTCTTTTTTTCTCAACTCACCCAGTATCACGTTTAAATGAAAGAGCGCGTTAGCGGGCTTCCGTGTGTGTGTATGTACACGGAGAGTGGGAGAGAGCTAAGTTTGTGCGCGGCCTACGAAAAACTCCCGGTTTTCCGGCCAGATAAGAGAAATATGCTGTTTGTTCGACGACGGACCTGAGCGAGCGGGGTTTATTCACCCGAGACCGCAACGTCAGTTTTTGAAAGACATAACTGTCGCTTGGCTGCCTGGCCTTTTTTTCCACTCTCTCCTTTATTCGGACAGAGTTGCGTGTGTGCTACCGGAAAAACGCTGTCAAAAAACAAAAAAAAATCGTTTTTCCAGTTGAGCACCGCAGTTGCTAACGTGTATGTATCTTGTGTGTACAAAGGCGACCTGGATATGCAACTGATAAGCGCGTGATTTGTTAATGAGCCGAATAGAAATTTCATGAGGCCAAAAAGAAACTTTTGATGAAGTGGGCTTGGGATGAAGTTTAACAGTGCGCAATTCACTCCCTCTGCCTCGGGTTAATGTATGGTCTGGGGTGCACAATTTTCTTGATTAAAATTTAATAAATTCCAACTTAGCCGCGCATAGCATTAATATTAAGCGGGAAATTCTTACGCATCGCGGGTGTCTTTATGAAAAGGAAAACTTTTTGCAGCGCGGAATAGACAAGATGTGCGAGCGGCATAATCTTTCTTCTCCCGTTAAATGAATAATACGGAATTGCATAGCTGGAAATTAGCATAGTCATGCTTTCTTATATTTTAACATTTATGGAAATAATAACTGACGAGACTCGCTTTTTGCTGCTTATGTACGCATAATTTGATAATTTATTATCTCCGAGTGTAATTATAGACTTATCAATTACTTTTACATTTACTCATTGTTAAGTTGAGCGACGATGACTAATGCTTCTTTTTTTATGTAAGACTCTTTTATTTTTTGTCTCTACTTTGTTGGTCATTCTTACGCTGTCGAATAACCGGACGATCAAACTCCCGGTGCACATAGTTTTCCGAGAGTACATACACAATTTTTTCTTTGTAAGAAATAATCTCTCGGAACTGACGTTACATAAAATCGAAAAACTACAATTTTCCAGATCCACAGCTAAAACAGAATTTCACCGTGAAAATACAGAAGCGAAAGCTCGCTCTCGTCGTATAATTCGTGCTTCCGACGTTACACACACGAGGTAAAAAGTTTCACGCGAGCTTTTCCTGAAAAATACACACATCGTTCGTATATAGTTCGACTGATAAAAAAAAAAAGAAACCGGTAAAAAACGAACAAATATCCGCCTTATATCTTGCGCGACAGTCGAAGTTTCCTTCGCGCAAAAATAAGTCTGAGCATCACCCAAAAAAAGAAGGTAATCGAATTTCGAAAGGAAAGATGATTTTTATTAAATTCGAAAGCCTCGACAAGTTGCAATCTCGCGCGCACCAGGCGGAAGGGGTGGGGGGATACGCATAGCTTGAAAATTCCGACAAATGCGGAGCGACCGGTTATTCGCTCTGGTGATGAGGTATATACGCGGTGTGGCACGGGGGGAGGAGAGGGGGCGTAGTGAATTATTCCTCGAGCGCCTGAAATTCCTCAAGTAAGCCAATATTTCATGAATAAATAATCCGGAGCAGAGAGCCCCTTGTACGTACCCAACCATCCGAATTTCCGCGCTATCCCCCGTGTGGTTTCCTTTTTTTTTGGTTCGAAAAATTTATCAGACGTAATATAACCGAGCTAACCCTGCGTGTGTGTTTACTCTCTGGCTTCGTCTTTCTGAAAACTTCGCAAAAAGAGACTTCATCAAAGGTTCGAAAATAGATCCGGTAACGGGTCATAAATAAAGAGCGGCGATTCCGCCTTCCCTCCCCCATCCTGCGCCTCTCTCTCTCTCTCTCTCTCTCTCTCTCTCTCTCTCTCTCTCTCTCTCTCGATATATATAAAATAGAAGAAAAAAATGCGAGAGAACGAAAATAAAAGAGTAAAGCCGAGTATTTCGGCGGGAAAGGTTCAAACTACCGCGAGCGAGCATAAGAGAGAGAGAGAGTTTGGAATATCGGTTGAGCGGGCATTTGCCGTTGGTACAACCGTTAAACGGGGAAGAGGAACGCCGCGAGCTTGCCTGAGAAACTGAGATGACAGATATCAGCGCATTAGTGCACCTCCGCTCTTTCTCTCTCTCACTCTTATACACGCGTGTGCTTCGGATGCCATTAGGAAGTGATAAGCGGGATGTTATTACGCAGCGCTCGCGCGAGCGAGAGGCAACTCGCGACTTCTTTTTACCGCAGCTTGATTTCGAGCTTGCCAAGAGAGATGAACGTGAAGTGCTTTATTTATTTGTGTATTTTTTTATTACTTTTTTTGGAATGTGTACAGCTGTATAGGGAGGGAGTGAGTAATACCGTGAGTTGGAAGGTAACGCCCGATTGGAGTTGATGCACTGGCTGTTTTTATATGGCTTTTCGGTTTATAGCGTGTTTATATGGGATTTGACCTACGTTTGAATAGACTCGGGTTTTTCGACGGGAGATGAATGACATTAGTTTTTTTTCTTCCTTTAAGAATTTCCAAGACTAGCGTTAATTTTCACGCGCTGCCCGTAACTGGTTCGAAAATTTCCTGATTCGTTATTAATGTTCAAAGGATTATTCAACCGAGGTAAAATTAATTATACAGCGTAAAATGAAATTTCCTTCGCTGGCGTTGGAGTATTAATCAACAAAAGAGCCCTCGTGCCGCGGCTATTACGTTGAAAGACTCGCCGGGGCGCTGGCTCCGATAACTTTTTACACCTACACGGTTTATTTGTACTCCCCCACACACGCTATATTCCCGTACGCTCACGTGTGTAGACAGGCCAGAACTCGTTCCGCAAATTACTCAATAGAAAATTAAATTATCGGATAGACAAAGCAACACCGAAAAAAATATCAAACTAGAGCAATATAAGCGTCATTGCTTTTTCTATCCCGAGGCGCTCATTGTTTACAGGCAACATCATATTCCATATCCGCTTGGTATATTAAAGCCCCTACGGTCGCTTCAACGTGTGTCATACAAGAAAATAATGACTGCGGTGCCGCCGCCCACGCGCACGGCTTTTGGGCTTTGCTCGTGTCATTGTGTCGAGAAGCAGAGCGCGCCGGGCTTGTGTCTGTGTGTGTGTGTGTGTGTGTGCATGCGAAGGGCCGGCGCAGTAGTTTTTCACGGGCGTCTTTGTGTCTCGAGAGTTCTTTCCCTCCGCGGACTGGATTTTCTTTTCTCATGCAAAGAATGAGAAAGAGAGCAGGGAGGGGATGGGGGGAAAACATATTAGCCGATGTGCGGGCCGCAGGGAGGAGTTTTTAACGAAAAATTTTGAGACCTCTTTCGCGGCGACACAAAGGTCGGGGTAAATGAGGGAAGTATAGACCGTGCGTCCCGAGAGAGAGAGAGCGTTGTGTGCGTGAATGGTTTTTCGTGTTTTTCGAGAGAGAAGGAGAAAGTTTCTACGGTTTGGGGCTTGCCTAATTAGAGCCAAGGGCTCGGAGGAACCTCACTCTCCTGCTTTTGGGGGAGAGAAGCTTCGTCAAAGCCTTACCTATAGCGTTGCGCTCGATTATATGCATATACTGGAAAAACTATGTAGGCCTAGAAGATGAGAGGACACGAGAAATCAAACGAGATAGGAGGGGATGAGCGTGGGATTGATCTAGCTTCGGACGTGGAAGAGAAAGAGTAGACCAGAGCGACAAAGCGCCCTATACAGGCCCCTCCCCTCCCCCAAACGACATTAGTCAAGAGCGCTCGCGCGATAATTGCCCTGGAGAGCGGCCAGGCGTGTGCGAGTAAAAAAAAGAAAGGAAAAAAGACGAGCAAGAGAGAAAACGAGCGAGGTGTAGGGCCGATATATATCGAGCCATTCCGTCTCGTCTGGTTTTGCACTCTCTTTCTCTCTCCTCGCCAACGCGAGAGAGCGTTTACGAAAGCAGCGATGGTGGGTGCTTGGGAGAGGGGGGGCAGAGAACGATCTCTCGCGAGGCGTTCAAGGGGGGCTTGTCGTCGATCGAAAATTCGCGCGGCTGTTCTCGCTCGCTCTGTGCGCGCAGGCCCGAGGAAAGACAGACAGACCGACAGGCCGTTTATGTATAAGGTATGCACACGTATATACGCTATATAGAGGTAGATCGAGCCCCCGGTAGTCCAATAAAACTCACCTTTAAATCAATTGACCTTCTGTGTCTCTGCAAGTCGGGTATGTTGTAGAGGAATGTTAGCTCTACAACATATCCAA
>JAPYYQ010002659.1:0-16746 GCA_030522585.1 Anagyrus pseudococci
TCTCGCCTCCCCTCACCTCGAAGCTCAAGCCGTTGAGCACGAGGTCGAGGCCTTCGCGGTAGCGCACCTTGTAGTTCTCGAAGGAGACGCCTCCTTGCGACGGCCAGTCCCTCGGCGGCTCCTGCTCGCTCATCTCCCAAGCTGCTTCCTGCGGCGTCTCGCTGTACTCCTTTATCCGCTCCACCGCCACGATGTTCGTCTCCACGTCCGAAGTCATGCGCACCAGCCAGTTCAGCGTTTGCGTTATCTGGAGAAACGAGTCGACGGCACGGCAGATTAGTCGAGCGATTCAAACTGCTTTTTATTATACCGAATAAACGTACTTGGAGGGCGTAACTTATCGACAAGCCGACAAGTCCGGCGTTGGTTGAGTTCTTATCGAACACGGCGAATAAGGCCGCGAAGAAAATTATCAAGTTGCCCACCATCTCCAGCCTAACAGCTAACCACCTGGTCAATGAAAAGTTCATAACGACAAAAATACATTTATTCGACATTTATCGTTAATGAAAAGTGAGAGGGAATATGTCTATAGTGTACCTGTTGGCGATGATGCTTGGATAGTAGCAGACCTGATTAAAGTCAACCCTGCTCTCGGACTCGCGTATAAAGACGTCCTGCACGCCGTAGGCCCGGATCGTCTGTGCGCCAGTGACCGACTCGCCAAAGTGCGAGTAGATCGGCGAGCGCGACACCGACTCCAGGCGCTTTAATTGCCGCGAGGTCGCTACGTAGAAACGCTGTATAAAGTAGTAAACTATTCCTATAGGCACTATTACAATTACGAACATTGGCGTACTGTAACTGATGACGACGAGGGTGGCGATCACCTGGAAACACCGAGCATTGCTTTAGCATCGCTCCAAACGTCGGCAGATGCGCCTCCGCAATTCGCTTTGCTTCGTCGGAAAAGCTTGCGGAGCCGCGACACCGACAATCACGAGCAGACAGGGTAACGCTATTGTTTTATCGGCCTCACCCCCCAAATCATCTCATGTCCGCGAATTGTTAACAACATTTTTACTTTACTTTCGCTACCGATAATGGACTTTTCTATTTTTTCCTTTTTTCCTTTTTTTGTCAATTAGGTCTTAGTATGAGTAAAATTTATGAGAATAAACAGATTGTCGGGTTCGAGTGTCAATGATTGTGTATTCATGTCCCGAGCCTAGAATTACCGATTCACATTTGTTCATTAATGCATTAAAATAAGAAAAAAAACGATTATGGATATGAAATAAGAAAGAATAAATTTGAGACAGTATTTGTATGGAAGATGATTAAACTAATCATAATCGCAAGTGACATTCGTACTCCACAAAATGACCAATGAATAAATATTAAACCTAGCCCTTCATACTTACAAACGAAATGTACTCTACTCTCAACAAAATAGCCATAACACTTTTTTAATTAAAATTTTTTTTCTTCATAAAATAATAAAACATACCTGTATTATCTAAAATTTCGTCAATTTTTATCTCGCATTAATTTATAACCAAACGAGTCATTGCCAATCATTTCGTCCTTATGAAGTACCATAATAAAAGTCAAAACTTTTTATTACGATCAAACTCATTATTTACTTTAGCTTTGACTTATACCAGCAAGCATACAATATTTTCTTTTATTTAACTGTACTTTTAATTTCGACCATGTTGTATTTGTATTTAGCATAATTCCTCCTACCTTCTATTATATTGTAGAAAAACAAGGATTGTTAGATCACTGATCCAGAGCTATCGTTATAAAAAAAAAAATAATAATAAACCTCTTTGCAAATCAAAAAATTATTATCATAGATTTGAGTATTAATCACATTGTGCAAATTTATTAAAAGCCAAAATTTTCATGAAAAAAGTGATACCGTTATATTGTTGACTATAGCGTACTAGCACATTTTGTTTGTACAGTATTGTAGTTAAAGAAAATATGACTTATGGTATTTTTCAATGCAATAATGACAAAACTATTTGATTAATCGATACTTAAAAATGAAAAATACTGTCGTAAGAATTTACTTTATTTAATTAACCACGTTATGTGCATCAATTTAAGAAAACTTACATTACGAAATGAAGTTTTCAAAAATTATTGTGATGCCTTTTGTATCAGTTTTAGGTATCGATATAAGCTTTTATGCTTTAATGTTTGAATTATTCCGTCACAAAAATAAACCTGTGAAATAAGCTTCAAAGCAACTTGAAAGAAAACATCATGCTTTTGTCTCTAAAATTATGTAATGATGAATAAATGAACAATATGTTTTGCCTTTCCAATAACCATATGTACAACCGATAATTTAGCCGGCCCACCAACATGTACGTGATAAATTCAGTGCTTGTGACGAATAAATGTTTTGTGCACTTTTACACACATACGCACACACTTAAAGCCACAATAGTTATTGCTTACACACAAGGAAAACCAATATGATGGACACAATTATACAAATACTGATCACCCATATTATATAACGCCCCTAGCAATACAAAACAAAAATATTTTAATACACATTGCTAAAGACACTCGTACATAGGTTGTTAAAACAATTAAACATAAATTTTAACTTATACGTAATACGTAAAAGTGCCAACATAATTAAACAATATATTAATTGACGTGTAAATGGTGTAAATGACGTTTTTATGCTTCTAGTAGGTAATAAACTTTTATATAATAGATGAAAATAGTATTATCGTTGATATAAAACGTCAAAAACTAAAGTTTATTAACGACAAAATACCTGATAAAATTTATAAATTTCTGTCTTTGTAATGCTGATTTTCTTACGGTATTTTTAAGAAAAAAAATAAATAAAAAATAAAAAAAAGACGATAAATGAAAAAAAGCGGGATCGCGTAAAAGTATAAGGTTGAGCCTATATAAAATCCTGCTGAAAATCCGTTAATGACGCTCTGCAGGTGAGATTTACCTCAAATGAACAATAGATGGTATCGGCAATTTGTTGGGGGAGTGACGTGTCCAGGACATCGACGTCCTTAGCGAACCTGGAGATAATACGACCGATGGGTGTCGTGTCAAAAAAGGTGAGCGGGGCGCGCAGCACTCCGCTGAGCATCACGTTGTGCATCTGACGTGCGGCCAGCCAGCAGCCCAGCTGCGGTGCCAAATCACAGAAAAAGCTCGTCACCGCTACAACAAGCACATCAACACACACGTGGGTCACCGACTCCTCAATTCTTTCTTAGCCCGCCTCCCCCAGCCACCTAACTTTCATGCAAACTTCAATTGCTACATCTTCTGATTCCTTTTATCTTTCATCTACTTCTTTACCCTCCCTTCTTTTCATTAATCCTTTATCTCTTAATGTTTCACTCGTTTGTTAAGTCTTCATTCTACGGATTTTATACGTTAACGTATCGTTTGTTGACGAGAATAAGCGAAGGCTCTACACCGTTATAAGCAGTTGGTGCTTTATAATACTACATTTCGGACACGGAGAATGAGGATAGCGCTCTAAATTTGATAAAGCTCACGGTAGATCGACCAGACCCTGATTCAATGGGCCGGCACGAGTCATGCATAATCATTATCACGTTTCCGCGGCGTGATTGAATCGTTGATTTCCATCTTATCCTCCCTCATATACATGTATAATATGTTGGCACATGTTTCGCAAGGAGGTGAAGTTTGCTGTGGCATGCTAATTGAGTAGTGGTTAAAAAAAAAAGCAACGTGAGGTAAAAACAGAAAATTTGTTTCAAAATAAAAGCTAATGTTCATTGAACAGCAATGTATACTTTATAAAATTATTGACGCGCTCGATCGGCCAATTAGTATTGAATTATATGTACAAGTATGTACATTACATATATTCAATATTTTAATTTTAAAGTCCATGTTAATATAACAAGTAAACAATATTGAACAATATTACTTGTATCTTATTATATGATTGTTGTTCAATGTATATTTTATAAAATAAAAAAATTTATTTCAATCAAATACAATATAAAATTGAACCAACTAAAGAAAGTAAGCGGGTAGTAACAAGCAAGTGTAAAATTAAAGGAAAACAATTCCAAGCACAAGCAAATTGTTTTTAATAGTATTAAGAAAATTCATTAGATATTAGTAATATTATATTAGTTGTATAATTGTGTCCTTAATTGCCTCCAATAAACTTTCGAAATGAGTTCAAATCTTGCTCACTTTTCCTTACGTCGTTAGAAGCTTGTCCTGCATTGATGATCCAAAATCAATTTATATATTGCACACTTTTTTATAACCTCTACAGATTTATTGCGTAACATTTAAACGTACATATTTATATTAATCCATTAAATCCTATACTAAAATTTAGAACCGTTTGAAATTAAAGGACCTGTTTTTTTTTGTTTTTTTTTGTTTTTTTTTATTTTTTCTAGTAAAAACGTATGTATTTTCTATTTTTCTGTGTAATAATGATTTTTCTTCTACAATCAATAAGCATCCTTCATTTATTTTTCATTTCTTATATTAAATTTTGCAGAGGACTTTATGGATTTAATTAAAATACTCGTTTAATAAATTAATTGGATAAACAAATGAGCAAGATCACCAAGTCGTTTTCTCTCGATTTAGCCAAAAAAATCTTGTTAATTACCAAGATGTTAAGAAGTAAGTTAAATGATCCTCGTGAACGCTCTTGCTAATAATAATAATAATAATAATAATAATAATAATAATAACACAGCGAGCGAGTAAAATTTGCTTGTAAAAGCAGACCCCAAAAAGTCATATAATTAAGCACCAATAATAAAATTTTAAAGCGCAAAACATGAATGCATCTTTGCAAGTTTGTTTTCTTTTTTGTTCCTGGCACATTGAAGCCTAAGAATAGCTTCGTAAACAGTGTAGTAGAGTAAAATATATATACACACACACACACATTTGCACACGTACGTCCTCTCTTAGCTCCTGCGTGTTCAATAATCATATACACACACGGAGGTAATAGTAGGAAAATTTATATAAAAGAGAGAGAGAGAGAGAGTAATAATAATAATAATAATAATAATGATAGTAGCAGGAGTGTAGGAGGAGTTATAACAACAAGAACAAGATCGAGGGTAGCTTACCCTAAACAAACAGGATAGCCACTGCATAAGCGACATCGGAAGCTTGTTATCCATGGTATCGATATCTGAGCCAAAGCGGCTCAGAATACGACCTATTGGCACGGTGTCGAACAGGGCCATCGGGCCGCGCAACGTGTTGTTCAAAGCCTCGCGAAACATCGCGGCCGACGATCTCAGGGTGCCGATTTGCACCGACAACGAGGCACATACCACGCTCAGTACTGTAACACAACACTGACCCTTCAACATTCACCCATACACGCAACATATATAGCATATGACTCTTACACTTATCCTTCTTTCTTTTACTTAACTTTTCATCTTTTTATCTCGACTTTTCTTTTCTTATACTTCGAAGAATTATTATTTTTTTTTTTATAATAAGCCAATAGTGAATAACTCAACTAGTAGTAATTTTACAGTAATAAAATTTTTATAACTTATTTTGATGTATACTTTACAGGGCTTAACATTAATAAGCTCACCTTACTGCATATACATATATAAATTAGTTATTTAAATTACTCCTATGAATAACTTCAATCTCAAGTTTAAATAAATCATGTCAAAACGTAAAGAGACTGCCTTTGCAATTTTAAACAGCCACGACAAGAAAATACTATACATACACCCAGAAACCTTGAACTCTTTATGAACAAACATTTCCAATGAAAAATTCATTTTTATTTTTGATGTCTTACACTTTCTTTCTAAGCAAGTTACGTGTGGTTCTCTTCAAAATTTTCGGTATGTATAATAAAAAGCAGTATATGATTATTTCTCCAAGGTCAATCTGTACATACTTATTCCTAGCTAAATTAAACTTTACTTTACGTCATTTTATATACTGTACACGTTGCAGTAAGATTCGTAAATTTGTCAACGTCGCAAGTCTTGTCAATGCATTACGAATTTTAAAACTAACAGTTTATAAAAGAAAAATTTTGCAAAAAATTATATATATATATATAAAAAAAACATATGCAAGCGATAAAATTGCGATTTTTTAAGCTCGTCATCGAATATTGAAAAAAATGTGCATTAGGCCCATAAAACAATAGACGTTGCCGGCATTGGAAAAAGAGTTGACATTTATGGCAATTCGTACCGAGAAAAAACAAGCGAGCCACATGCGCAGAATCGCCGGCAGGGTATTATCAACAGTGTCGATGTCTTTACCAAGCCGATTGAGAATGCGACCGGTGGGGGTGGTGTCGAAAAACGACATTTTACTGTGAAGAATAACACTCATCAATTGTTCAAAAATTCTCTTCGAAGCGTATATCGATCCGACTGCCAAGGTTAACGACATCAAAAAGTTGATAAAGCCTAGAAATTTACAGATCGCAAGGTCAAGATTGCAAGCTAGGGGCAGGGGTGGGGGGCTTAATGAAAAAAAACAGAGCATAAATTATAAAATAAAACCTAAAGAGGTTGCAATAAAATAATTTTCAAGATAATCATAAAATTTAAAAACTAATCAATAATCCAGTCAAAATCGTGATACATCGTTTGCTGTAATAGGAAAATCAAAACTTGTCGTGAACTGTGCTGTGCTTTGATCGAACGTGTGGATGCTACTGCGTGCAATTGACAATTTTCATATTACTCGTGTTAGTACTACACACGTGTTAAGAAAATGGAAAACGTACAATTAATAAAAAAATAACGTTATTAAATATACGTAATTATTTTGTTTCTATCAATGAACTCGAGGAGCGTGATTTGTGATATGCGTTATCTACTCACTATACTATTCTAATTTAGCTTGGCAAGATAACAGAATTCGTTATGTTTAGTTGTACTTATTGGTGGACCACTAGATTCATTGGTCAAATTAAAAAAAAAAAATAGAAATTTTTAAACGATTTGATCATGTAAAATGTTATGATAAGTTTGTTTGAACTATTATTAATATTTAAACATTTAAATGAACCATATGAACGCGTTCCTTTTTTTTATTTTAAACGTAGATGCTTAAACATAGAGTGTTTTTGTTTGATAAAAATCGATTGACACGTAAAACTAGGACTAGTGCTGTTTTAGCGAGACCAATGAATATCCCACGTACCGAGGCTAGACAAAACAACCAAGCTTTAATGTTGGGCGGCAGTACGTTGTCTATAACGTCAACGTCTTTGCCAAAACGATTTAATATTCTGCCTGATGGGGTCGTATCAAAGAATCCAATCGGCGAGCGTAGAATGCCGAATAATAGCTTGCAATGCAGCACATAACTGCAACGGAGGCAGCCGATAACCATCGTCAATTGGGCAAGAAACACAAAAGTAGCTGAAATTCATTTTGAATTTTCATTAAGGTGTTGTCATTTTTGATTTTTCATTTCTTTCTCTTTTCTTTGACACGGCACAGGAAACTAAGTAAAAAAATCTCTAATTCTATGTAAACTATTGATATGTCCGATTTGATTATCATATTAAATGTTAGTTATTGCAAGCAAGCTGGATTTTATTTACTTGTGTTAAATTACTGCTGTTAATTATGATTTACGCTCTTTCAAAGTCGTTATTGATTAATAATACGAATGCATTCTTACAGTTGCATCAGATTTTTTTTCAAAAAGACAAGCAATCGAATTTAAATCGATTGTAATAAATCGCAAAAGTGTATTGAGACTATAAGGGTCAACAATTGTAATAAAATCGAGTTCTATTTGTGAAATGAAACAAATGCACAACTGATAAGAGGATACGTCATGCACGAATCAAGACATTAGTCGATCAAACTAATGAGTAAATTCTGGAAAAAAAATATGAATCGAGCTCTCAAATATTTCTACTGAATATAATTGGACATTCTCAAAAAATTTTCTATGCTGTAATAAAAAATAAAATTAAACGAGAATCTAGAAAAAATATCATTTGGACACACAGCAAACCACACTTTCCCTGTCTTTGAAATATTAGTGTGTTATTAACAAATGTACAGTACTTTAGTCGTTTTATTTCGTGAACAGTAAACTACTGACCGATTACTTTTTTTTTCTTTTAATTACCCGTGGACCTGTCGCGATGAAAATATTGAAAAATGTATGATTAATGTTATATGATCATTCGACGGTTTGTTGTTTCAAAGATGTTCACTTATTTGACTTTTTTTTACTAATCTGACAATTATTTATATACTATGTATAATAATTATGAATTATATACTTATGAACATAGAGTATTTTGACGATTTAAAGTGAATAAGAATATTGTTATTGGCTGTGTAACACAGGTAAATCGTTTCATAAATACTTCAAGTTAATATAAAAACTTGTACTAGAATGTTATATAATTTTCATATTTTAATCAGCAGTCTTAAATGCTTTTAATTAATAAAAACAATATGTTTATAAATAGAACAAATATTTTTTTAACATACCTTGTCCTATACCAAATGCACCATACACTCCAAGATACATATCTTGATTATATGAATCGGCTGTTCCATTTTCAACGGCTTCGTTATGTTCGGACCATACGCTCAACCATAAATTAGCACTGATACTAAAAGTTTGAAAAACTGCGTTCATAACAATCGTAGATATTGCCAAAAACCACCCTATAGACTTCAAATAGTGGGAATAGACACTCCATTTTACCTAATAAAGACAACAATAATACAGTTAAAATAGATTTAAAAAAAAGTATTAATAAATAAATAGATAAAAAACTTACACTGCCAGTTTCAGCTTTTTCAGTCTCTATTAGTTTCTCTCCAGTTTTGTACTGTGATTGTTCTTTTTCCTTCACACCTTTGCTCTGTAATGGACTTCCAGATGTTTGACTATCTATGGATTGTTGTCTGTAGCAGATAAATAATTTTAATATTATAAACAATATAAGAAAAGATAAATGTTAAAAGAATTTATTTTTTAAACAAAAAAGTAAATTGAATCTTTCTCGTAAATTTACCTTCTTAAAGATCCATTTAAAGATTTTCTATCACCAATAGAACCAGTGTCACTAATACTGCCAGAAACTCTTGTTCTTGCTTGACTTATTTTTTGCTGTAATTCCTCGCTACCAATTGTACTCTCCAGTCTTTGTTTGATTTCCAACAAATCTTCACTTTCTTCTTCTTCAGGTTTCACTGTTAAAAGAAACGTAGTGAAATTAGTGAAATAGAAATAAATGATTATGATGTGAGAAAATTTTATATTAATTTAATGTAAATAATACATTTGTAATTAAAACCATGCATGAAACATCTATTCTGGTGTGAATTTAACTACTAAAAAGTTAAATAAATTAAATATTTTTAGGTTCAAGTTATGTTAGGAACCTATTGGTCCATATTTTTAGGGTTCATATTTATACTTTACAAGGTTTTTTTTCTAAAAATACAAATAAACATTACAAGCAAAGTCTAGTAAACTATGTCTTGTTTTTTGGTTTAATAAACATTTTCAACTTCAAAGAGAAAATTTAAGAATTGTTAATATATGTATGAAAAAATGTTGGGACAGTCATTTAAAACCATAATATTAATAGAATTGATTCACTTACAATTTCCAACTTAGCAACATGAAAAATACATTTATAAATTAATTTAATTTGCCGCTTGTATATTAAACTATTTTTATAAAATAAAAAAAAATTATTATACACACCTTCCTGCAGATGTTGCACCAAAAAGTCGGCAAAAGCACCACGTTTGTCCAAAAGTTCCTTGTAAGTACCACTTTCACTAATTTCTCCATCTTTTAAAACGATAATTTGATCGACTTCTGGTAAGTACGTAATGCCATGCGTAACAAGAACCCGAGTTTTTTTCTTCATTAAACCGTGTGGACCAATTAAATTTTCAAAAATATGCTTTCCTACGTGCGAATCTACTGCACTTAGAGGATCATCAAGGAAATAAATATCAGCATTGTTGTATACAGCTCTTGCTAAGGAAACTCGCTGCTTCTGTCCACCCGACAAATTTATACCCTTTTCTCCTATTTCGGTCTGATCTCCGCCAGGCAACATTTTTAAATCAGGCGTTAATGCGCAGGCCTCAACAACTCGAGTGTATAAAGCTTTATCAAGGGGTTTGTCAAATAATATATTATTTTGAAGCGTGGCATTTTGTATCCAAGCCTGCTGAGAAACGTACGCGATTGAACCCTAAAATTAACAAAAAAATTATACTTTTGTTTGAATTTGTCTTTTTTCTAATGAATGATTGATTAATAAATTAGATATTTTACCCTAGTATTAACTCTGCCGCTTAATTTTTCCATTTCTCCGAGCAGAGCAGATATCAAAGAACTTTTTCCTGAACCAACAGTACCAACAATAGCAACTAATTGTCCTTGTTTAATCTGTAGATCAATGTTGCGTAACGTAGGTTTTTCGATGTGCTCTGAATCCCACGAAAAACTGCCATTTTCGATGACCAACGGGTTTGCTGAACCATGAAGTTAGTATTGTAAAGATCTTACATAAAAGTTAATTACAGTCATTAAATAATTATTCTTACCTTCTGAGGGATCGTGCTGCACATTATTGGGATCCAACTCTTCTGAATTCATAAATTTGTTTATACGTTTTACAGATACAGAAGCCTAATAAATTAATTGTATAATTAATAATAATTATTTCTTATATTTCTTTGAAATGCTTTTTTATCATGTGGAAAACTTACTTGAACAACGTTACTAATCATCATTGGTAACATAGACAGAGGAAATCTTAAAATATTAAATAAACTCAAAGAAACAAAAGCAGTAGCACTGTCCAACACATTATTTTCATCAATTAATACAAACGTAGCAAACGATACTAAAGAGACCTATAAAATAATTTAATTAATAATTAATTTAAGAAAATAAATAGTAAACAAGTTACATACCATAAATGGAGCACAAGACCATATAAAACTAGTTCCAGCATTAAGATATGCAGCCTCTTTAAGTACTTTAATTTCTTTGTTCCTTATCTTTAATATTTGCTCTTCAAATGAAGGCTCCCAAGCATAAAGTTTCAAAACTTTAATACCATTTAACACTTCATTCATCAACTTCACTCGTTCATCTTTATTTTTCATCTGTTTAATTTGTAAATTTCTGACTTTTCCAGCAAGCAGTGCATTTATTGGTATCAAAATTATCATTACTGCCAAACCAGCCAAGACAGAGGGTCCAAGTATTTGCCACAAAAAGTACAATGCCAGAATAATTTGAAGTGGTGCTGACCAAATCATATTTATGTATGCGGTCACATCCATAAACCTTTGAGCATCAACAGACATTAAATTAACAATTTCACCAACCGTTGACTCTTTCCTAGCCGAGTTGGACATTCTTAAAGCTTTCCTATAAATTGCTGCGATAAGGGCTGTACGCATTCGAAGACCGACTAAAAACATGCGATGGAAATATTGAGATAACACAATCGTTTGTACAACTGCGACCAAAAAAAGTAAGATGGCATAAAAATGTCCTTTCCACATAGGCTCATCAGATTTGGTAAATTGGATGAGTAATCTACAGAAATTAAAAATAATCAAGTTTATATCTATAATGATGTAAGCAGTTAGCTTACTACTATTTGTAAAACTTACTCTAGTATTTTTGGACTTATAAATGTCATGATATCTTGTATGACTTTAAGCATAACACCAAACAGGAATATAGGCCCAAATGCTTTACATAACGGTGGTAAAACTGAGGCCATTTTCTTTTTTTTTCCTCCGTTGAAGTCAACTTGTCCTGATGATTTTCGAAACATAGCTTTTGCTCCTTGTGTGCTGGAATAATTTTCTTTACAATTAAAATGCAATATTAACAAATTCTATTTTAATTTTATTATAAAAATTAACATGTTTCTTAGGTTTACTTACGATTTATCCTAAATTGCCTTGTAAGCAAATGAATATAGAGTAAAAGTTATTTATTTAGTTAATAATTAGTTTTATAATAACAATTTTGTTAATAAATTATTGAAAAATTTAAACCCAATACCAATAAAAAGTTTTAAGTAAATAAATTATTCCAAGCAAGTACTTAAAACTACAATTACAGGGCGAAAAAATTCGACTTTTTTAAATTAGAAAAAATTAAAAATATTAGTTTTAATTATAATTATAAATATATTATAAATAAAATATTAAACTTACTTATCTACTTGACTAAGACTTTGATTCCAGTATTTGTCAAACAGAGGTACAATTTCATTAGCCATATCTGTGGGATTCATAGACCATAGATCAGATGTTTCTAAGGGATGTCTAAATCCTCTCCAAACTAATGAATCAAACCATCCAAATAAAAGACGAGATGGAAAAGAAGCTTTTTGTTCTGGACATGGTTTTTCAACCTGATGAATGAAATTTAATCATTTTAATAAATAATTATAAATTGAAAACAGGTGAAAAACTGATAATATTCATGTTAACTTACTGGTGGATATTCCGAATATTTTGGCTCTGCATCTACTATGAAATTAAGTAGGAACATTATCACCACTATGGGATAGTATATCATGAATGATACATATTCATACATTGAATCAATCTAAAAAAAATTTTTTAATTATAAAGTCATGTATGTTGAGAAAGAATTTATAAATAATTTAGATATATTTTACCTCGTTATAAGTTTTCATCAGTAAACTTCTGTACTGAATTATCCCACATAGTGCAAGAAAAAACCAAAATAACCACAGTAATCCTGATGTAATCATACCAAATTTTCTATTGTAATGTACCAAGACAAGTGAAAAACTCTGTAAATTTAATAGTTAGTGTTAAATATAGTGCACAAACATGTTTTTATTGTAATATAAATATGATTATAAAATTTTATTTTAATAAAAAATTTTAATTTATTCTTAAAGTTTACTTACAAAAGTAAGGATTTTCACTACAGGTGTAACATAATCTACAGCATATACTTTGACATCTTGGTAACTATCCTTTATAGTTTTACCCAAATCCACAAGTGTTAATAAAATTAACGATATTGTAAGTAGGCACTTGGCAACAAACAGCCATGTAACAGGAACATTTTTTCTTTTGCTGTTGACAAGGTAGTAAGCTTCGAAGGTTGAGAATACCCATAGAAAAATACATGGTGTCCATACAAGAGCTGTTTTTTGAAAACATTCCGTAAGGTCTGGACTGTTTGTGTTCCATGTTAAATTTGAATCCTGAAAAGTTTTATATTTAGTTGTTTTAATAATATTACTAAATAAGATGAAAACAATTTTTTTTTTTTTTTAATTAATTTTGCTATCAAGTTAGATTAGATAAGATAACAGTTCAATGAATGAAAAAAGTTTAAGAGAGTAAAAATAAAACAATGATAGAAGAATATTTTTCAGCTCAATGCTGTGCAATGATTTTGTATCAGACAATTTAGGTTAATCATGTTCAATTATAACCACAACACTTGGCTGAATCAAGCGATTGAACTCTTTGAGAAGATTGAGATTTTATGCTAGAATAGTTTTAGTAAAAATATTACAAGATGACAAGAGAAAAATGATAAATAAATTTATCATTGTTTATCAATTAAAATGCAAATAACAAGTAAAATAACAAATAGGATGATTATCAATATACAATATTGCCACTGAAAATAGAGTAAAATGACTGGCAATATTGAACTAATAAAAATTGCTACATATTAGCTGTGAAGGTTTTGTACACAGACTTGGAAAACAGCAAAAACAGATTGTATCAATACAGTTTTATGTAACAGATGCAGATAACAGCAGCAGAATCCAGGATGATGAATTCAGGTGCAATGAATCAAATTGAACAAGGAAAGAAAGAAAAAGTAAGAGATTGACAAAAGTATAGTGTAAAAAAATGATTTTCTTTAACTCAACTTGTTGGTCGTTAGTACATCTGCAGCGTGCAAGCGTGCACTACGATTAACGTCATTGCAGATAACGAAAAAGCCTCGGCGTGATGTAACTAAGCATGAAATAGAAAAATTTAAGGACGATCCTCGCAGGAGAAAGACGGCCAATCACACGGTCGAAATGTTGAAAAACAAATGGCAAAGAGAGAGGCAGGGGGGTTACACCGAATAGTGCAAGAATTCCGAAAAACTGCCCATCGACATGGGCACGCAGAGCCGATCGGCGTTCATTGTTCCCGGCACTTGGACGGTTTTCAGTCACGATTTTCCGGTTGAAGCTCGCGACATGGGACTAGTCGAGATTGAAAAGTCCAGTGACAAGAGAATGCAATAAAGGGCATCTCTCTGAGTCGTTGGCTCTTAAAAGTGGGTGTCGCTGGGGCAAAAGGGAGGCCCGCTAGCCAAGAGGACGTTGTCCAAGTTGGCGATGGAGGAAAAGCTAAGCGAACGCCATACTCACCCAGAATTTAGAGCCACAAAATTCTTCCATCGTGTCGTTCTCCATCTTGCCAGCACATTTATATGACTGAACGCGCCAACCCTCGCCGCGTGCACGTCCTCGAGGTCACCGCGAGTCCGAGAGGGTGTCGGTCAGCAGCGTCGACGACAGAGAAGCCCAGTACAGCTGCCGCTGCTGCTCTCCCGGACTATCTTTCCGTCTCTCCTTCTTCCCCTATGAGTGAGAAAGAAGAGTAGCGCCCGATGCGAAGCCAAGAGGGTCCGACGACACGCGCGACGTCGACGTCCGGACCGCGACTGCAGCAAATACCGCTGAAAATCGACGCGCACACGCTGAACGCTCTCTCTCCTCGGCCTCGGCCCCGCGGCCCGCCGGCCCACGGCTCTTCCCCCTTTCCCCCTCTCTTTTCTCTCGCCTCGTCGACGCCGAGCGCGCGCAGTTGCCTGCTCTTTTCTTTTTCCAAGAACTTTATTCCCCGCGCGCGGCGGCTGCAGTAAAACGAAAAAAGAGAGCGATGGAGCAGCACTAGGTATATGTGTCGCTTGTATATAACTACGATATAAGTAACTGTCGGCGGCGGAGGCGGCGGTGGAATAGAATCGGAGGGGGGGGGGGCAGAGAGCCGGGGGAGAGGCCGTGAAAGAGTAAAAGCTCCGTTGGTCACTCCTTCGCAGCGGCTGTAAGTATAAGTAGCTGGGAGCCGGGACAGTCCGTCGTCTCTGCGAAATACGTGCGCACCGTCCACTGTCCGCCTATTATACACGTACGCGCAGCGGCAGCTCTCTGCTACTCGTGTGTATAAGTATTCAGGCACATAAGAGAGCCGGTGGTATATATGACGAATGCAAGTACAACGACACGTGCTACTTATACTGCTGGAAATGCAATCGCGAGTACGCGGGGGCATTTGCACGCGAGCCCGCTTCACAGATAGATATAAGTATTCCCTCGAGATTCGCGCGTGGTTTCACTCTCTTTGCCACTCCTTCATTAAAAGAAAATGTATGCGGCAGGCAGTTGCGGGCTTTTCGTTTCTCTTTTACTAGTAAGTTCAGGCGTTCTTCTTTCTCGGCTTTGCTAGCCAGCTTACGCCGGAACTACTTGCGTAAGTCTCGGGCTTGCTGTCGATCTCTCTGTATGCCCACGCAACGACACAGCACGCGCACCCTTTTTTTTATTTACAGCAGCGCCGCCGCCGCCGCCGCCACCGCCACCGCACGCCTTTTTTTATCTCGCGCGCCAGATGACCAGACACACGCACACCTACAAACAGATGTGCTCTAACTTTTCGTGTAACAATAACAATTAATTCATCTGCCGATAGCAGGCTGCTCCGTATATTTCTCAATCCGTCTAGTTCTTCTACAAGTAGAGTCATTTCATTTTTCTTTATCTCAGTGCATATCTATTTATCTACAGCCGTCAATGTTAGTTGGAACAAGGCAAATTAATCGAACGTTTTAAAATCTGCAACTTAATAGATGTTGATTTTTTCAACTTATTATACTAAAACGGGAAAATTTCTTCGTCAAGCATAATATAAAATAAAACCTCTATATTAACGTATAAAATTAATTTTTTCTACTCACAGCGTAAGCTATAAAATAGAGGGCCTGGGTAAGCGTGAGGCCACGGGGAAATGATGACACGTGAGTATAAAAGCGAATGGATGGCGGCGGCGCTCCTTCGCGCTCTTCCTTTTTCATTAAACATCATTAGCGCGCCGGCGCATTTTGTTTCGCTCTTTGCGCGTAAAAATAACCTCGGGCTGTAACAATGTACAAACGGATTGAAACTAGCGTGACTTTTCTTTGCTCTCCGTCTGTTTTTCGATCGTCGCGAGTAACGTAGAGTCGTTGTATTGGAATGTTATAAAACTAGCCGAGAGACATTTTTAGTCTAGCGACGTTCTTGGTGAGCCGTTGCGCAATTTGAACGAGCCTAGATTCGGGATATGATATTTAGCTCTCTCTCTCTCGAGGCAAATAATAATTAATAATAATAATAATTTTGTAGGCTTGTTTCGTCAATCATCGCAATCGTAGAATATTCTAATAATCTGTCGAAGCGACGATGAAATCTGTCGCGCTTGAATATCTGGCGTTGAACGAGCCAGCGAAATCAATGTACACCGGTTTTTCCTCACCACCGGAGCTTAAATAGGCCGAGCGCGCGCGCACATTACAACTCGCTCTCGGTCCGATAAGCCGAGTGTCATTAAAAGTGTATCGGTTAATTGAACTATCTCGACAGCTCTCTCTCTCTCTCTCTCTCTCTCTCTCTCTCTCTCTCTCTCTCTCTCTCTCCCCCCCCCCCCCCCTCCCCCCCCCCTCCCCCCC
>JAPYYQ010002660.1:0-15000 GCA_030522585.1 Anagyrus pseudococci
ATTGCTGCAATATTGCGACAATATTGGTAATATTGTCAACATTGCAGCAATATTGCAATATTGCTGCAACATTGCTGCAATATATCATGCTATGTGGGAAAAGCGTTTGACACACTGTCGCATAGATACATAAAGCAGGCTCTGGAAAAGAAGGGATTGCCTGAGCAGTGTGTCAGACTGATTACGAACAGCTATATCAACGCCTCCACGGTGCTCACATTCCCTGATGGGACCGTGGAGATTCAATTGAAAAGAGGTGTCAAGCAAGGCGACCCGCTCTCACCGCTCATATTTAATATTGCGTTGGAGCCCATTATTGAAGCTGTGCAAAGGATGGACGGGCTACAAATTGGAGACGGGAAGCTTAATATGCTAGCGTTCGCGGACGATATGGTCCTGCTGGCAACAACGCCCGAACAGTTGCAGGCTACGTTCGGGAAGGTAGAAGAGATGCTTCAGAGGATGGGAATGAAGCTCTCCATCGCAAAGTGTATGGCATTCAAAATTGTCACGAAAGGAAAGACGTGGTTCGTCGAAGATCCACAGGTAACAACTGCGAGAGGAGAGCAGGTGCCGTTTTCGGGAGCCGCCACCGAATTCAGGTATCTTGGAATAACCATTACGCCATGGAAAGGCTTAGTGATAGACCACGTTAAGGATGAATTAAGGATGAGCTTGAACAGAGTTCAAAAACTATCACTGAAGCCTCACCAAAAGATGGACCTTATAGTCCAATACATTCTACCGCACTATCTGTTCCAGCTCACAGTAGCAATACCGCCAAAGTTTCTCCTTAAAGAGATGGACAATGATGTCAGAGGTGCGCTTAAGACGATTCTACATTTGCCGAGCTCGACAGTAAACGGGTTGTTCTACGCGAGGAAGAGAGATGGAGGCCTCGGGATCCCTCTGCTTGAAAAAGCAGTCCCGCTGGCCTGTCTAAAGAGCGGCGTGAGGATGATGCGAAGCAGAGACAGCACAATGGTGGCTCTGTGTGATGTCTCTGGCTTCCGAGCAAAAGTAGAGAAACTGGCGACGCAGATTGAAGTGAGTCTAGAGACTGTGCGAATAAGGGACATTGACCGAGTGAAAAGGAAAGACAAGGAGTATGCCCTGCAGGAACGGTCCCAGAAGAGGGCTGGGAATGGGGTGGAGAATTTCATAGACGATAGAATTGGAAATCAATGGCTCTTCACCCCAGGCATACTAAAGCCGAGCAATTTTATCACAACCTTGCGAATGCGGGCGGATGTGACTGCCGTCCGCACTTCGCTGGCCAAGGCAAAAATTGCTAGTGCGGCATCCTGCCGAATGTGCAGAAACGATCCGAAAACTCTGGGTCATGTGCTTGGAGCCTGTTCGGCGACCAAGTCCAACAGGGTTCATAGGCATGATGAGATCTGCAACGTTATAACGGAGAGGATTCACGAAGAAAAGAAACTGAGAGTGGCAGTAGAAAATACCTTTAAAACAAATAGCGGTGAGAATCTTCGTCCAGACATCGTCGTTCACAATACATCGAAGGCGTACATCGTGGATGTCACTGTTCGTCATGAAACGAACGACAACATTGCTGCTGGATTTGTGGAGAAGCGCAGCAAGTACAAGAGGATTGAAAGGATAGTTGCAGATCGAGCGAAGGTAAGGAGTGCAGAAGTTTTGCCTATTGTGGTAGGTACTAGAGGGGCTCTTCCGAAAGAAACAATCGCTGAACTCAGAAAAATTGGGATATCAGATAGGAAGACGCTCCTCACAATCGCGTTGACATCGCTGCGATTGTCCGTTAAAACCTACCACGAGTTCATGAATCAGCGAGCAGTGGAAGAAAGCAGGACTGACTTAAGCGAGCGCCCTTCTCAGGGCGCAGACTTAGTCTAAGAATTTTATCTCTTGACTAAGCCGAGCGTGTATTTTACCAGCAGAACTGGCTGAGCGAGCACCCTTTTCAGGGCGCGGACTTAGTCATCGCAATTTTAATGCTTTGACTTTGTCTTATTTTGTCCCTCGTTTATTTCTTCATGTTAACTTATTTTTGTGTTAACTTATCTCGTTCAGTCCCATATTTATTTTTCGTTTTGTCCCATTTTCCTTATTTATTTAATTTATTTCGTTATGTCCTCTATTTCTCTGTTCGTATTTATTTCTATTTATTCACTGTAGTGTAGGTTTCAGCTCGCCCGTGGCCCTTTACACCCGGTGGATGCGAGTCATGGCACGTTTTGTTTGCCATGGCGCGGAGAGGCTTCTGGGTCGCCTAGTGGACGCTTCTGCGTAGCTTTCCCTAGTAACGGGCCTTGGACCGCACCCCAGGGTCCGGCTAAGCCCACTCCTCTTAGGGTAGCCAAACGGCTGCTACCCTAAGAGGCTCCGTTTGCCTAATTTTTCCAAGCCTGAGTGGGAGTCTCGTTTTCATTGTTGGGATTCCAGTGTGAAGATATGAGCAACTCTCAAAAGTAACAATGCGAGAGGTGTCTGAATTAGTCCACCTGGAATCCGTTGTTACTACGCGGAGCCAGCACCCGCTAAGTGCAGAAAGTCGGAAATCGGTCGGATTTTCTTAAGGTAGCCAAATGCCTCGTCATCTAATTAGTGACGCGCATGAATGGATTAACGAGATTCCTACTGTCCCTATCTACCGGCTAGCGAACTGCTGCTCTGCCATGGTATGGTTTTCGTACCAGGACAGCAGATGTGCCTTACTGCAATCGTCTCCGTAGTGGCTCGAGTCGATGAGAAGATCCATCCTCGCCACGCGTGCTAGCTAGAAACGCGAGTCCCCTTCAACAGTAAAGATGGGGGCGAAGTGCGGCTAATTACAGAAAGTACCCCTAGTAGTGTTCGAACGGGGGAAGCGGCTGGCGCCCGGACATCACCTAGGGCGCCCGGAAGGAAAACCGATAAACCCGGAAGGAAAACTGTAAACCCGAAAGGAAAACGGTAAACCAAAATGAGAGAGCAGTGCCCCTGCTAAAAACGATACATGTTCCTAGGCACATAGATAAAAGGACATGCAACTCTAGTCTGGCAAAGCAGTTACTTCTCTGTACAAAAGAGGCCTGGCTACTGGGATAGTGTAGCTAGGGTAGATTCCCGATTAAAATCCAAGATGGAAAACGCTGATAATAACGTAGTGGTACCCCAGGTGGTTATTAATCCACCCGTCAGTTCCGATTCGGTGAGAGCCCGGGTGGCTGACGGTTGCTCCGCGGATTCGGGGGGGAGCATTATTAGCGCTCGAAGTCAATTAGAGATGAATCCTGGAGGCATGTAAGTCTCCTCAGGAAGAAGCAGATCTGGTAGCGTGGGTAGCGCTATCAGCAATGAAAGTACAGCGTCTAAAAAGAGACGTTATGAAGATGACGAGAGTACCTCCAACCACCCCGAATTGTCATGTGTTCTTGATATGGAAGATACGACCGTTAAAATGTATAGGGCACTTGAAACTATAAGGCTAAAATCTCGCTTTCCTAATGCGGTGATGGAAACCATCACTGAGCACTTAAAGCCCCTGAGGAAAATAATTACAGAACTGGCAATGGAGAATGTTGCCCTTAAAGAGAGGCTACGAAGCGAAAGACCCTCTAGGCCAATGTATAGCGAGAAGCTCAAGGCTAAAGCCCCACCAGTTAGAGGCCAATCTGGTACAAGGTTTCAACCTACAAGGAAACACACTATAGTGGTTCGCTCCAATAAGGAAAATGAAGATCCCGAGCATATAAAAGAGACAATTAAAAGGAGTATTAATCCTGCGAAAGAGAAAATACACGTGAAGGGCATCAGGAAACTGAAGTCGGGTGCTGTTGTTATTGAAACCAGTACAGAACAGGATTTGAATAAAATAATGCGCAACGAAGGACTCAAAAAGGAGGGATTGGAAATTTCCAAACCTACTAAAAGGAAACCTAGGATGATCATTTATGATGTACCGAGATCCATCGAAAAAGAGGAGCTACAATCTGTTATAAAGAAACAGAATCATGAAGTTTTTGGCGAAGACGAAAGTGAGTTCACACCTTGTTTTAAGACCGGTAAAAAGGACAGTGAAAATGTACACTGGGTGGTTGAGGTCTCACCTCACATCAGGAAAATTCTAACAAACAAAACACCTTGTACATTGAATGGCAAAGATGTCGGGTTAACGACTTCCAGGGTATAAGTCGCTGCTTCAAATGCCAGGGCCTTGGACACGTGGCTAAATATTGCAAGGCTAAGGTCGAAACGTGCGGCAAATGCAGCCAAGATAGACATAACATGAAAGACTGTCGTAGCAACGATAAAACCAAGAAATGCGTTCCGTGCAAAAGAGCAGGCAAAGCGTTTAATCACGACTCAGACAGGAAGTGCCCCACATTTAAGATGATGCTCGAAAGAATGACTACGAACACAGACTACGGAGTTTAAGAATGGCGAAAACAGTCATCATCCAGGCAAACGTTGGTAGAGGACGCACGGCGATGGATGAGTTAATGATGAAGGTCTCTGAGACACAAGCTGCCCTTGTATTGATCCAAATACCGCCCGTTTATAATAACAGAGTATGTGGTATGGGCACATATTCTAACTGCATTCTAACCGGCAACGATACTGATGAAAAGCCGTGGGCCTGTATAGGTATCACAGATAAGCGTTACACTGCCTTCGTAGTTGAAAACGTCAGCACATCCCACTGTGTCTGTGCAGAGATATCGGGTCCAGAAGGAGTGTTCTATGCCATCAGCCTATATTAACAGTTCTCTGAACCAATAGAGATGTGTGCCCAGCAGTTACAGAAAGCTCTCGATCATGTTGGATCAGATAAAGTAATCATTGCAGCTGATGTCAATGGCATATCACCCATGTAAAGTGGGCGTTTTCCTGATGCGGATTTGAACGGTGAAGTGATCGAGGAGGTAATCGCAATAAATCAGCTTGTGGTCCAAAATAAGAGTGGCCAGCTGCCCACTTACGGCAGAGGTCAACGTGACATTGATGTCACCTTAACAGGTACGGAACTGCAACAGCGCGTCCACAATTGGACTGTCCATGAGGGCTGGACAAGCAGCGACCACCGCGTCATCACGTATGAACTCGGGTGCATAAAGGAGCAAGTTAGGATCAAAGAAAGGGGATTCAACATTAGTAAAGCAGATTGGCCCAAATACCGAGCTCTGCTTAACGACCGAGCCGGCCACATTGTAAATAGTATTCCCACAACAGTGGAAGAGGTCGACGAAATGGTACTAAGCATTCAGAAAACAATAGTGAAATCGGCTAAGAACTCAATTCCCAAGAAGAAGGTCTTTGTCAAATCGGTCCCGTGGTGGAATGACAATCTAACTGAAAAGAAAAAAGAGGTAAACCGCATGCGCAGATCTTTTCAGACCGAAGTGGATGATACACAGCGCCAAAGAACGAAACTCGAGCACAGAAAGGCCAAAAGAGAGTACAAGTCCTTGGTCAGCCAAACAAGAAGAGATAGCTGGCAAAATTTTGTAAATACTGAAGGGAACCGAGACCCCTATGGGCTAGTATACAAAATCCGCAATGGGAAAGTCATGCCGATGATAGCAATCTCTAACGTGCAAACGGAACGAGGATATACCAGAACATGGGAAGAGACGGCCGAAGCCATGTAAGATGGTTTCTTTGGTAGAAATGAAATTATGACAGAGCAAGGACCTCCATATAGTTCTGACTCGGAAACCCAAAAATGGACAAAGGCAGAAGTAAGAAGCGCAATAAAAAGCCTTAAAAATCGGAAGGCTCTACGGAAAGACCTAATCGAAACAGAGATGGTAAAGCAGGCAGCAAACACGAAGATTCTTGACCTACTCGTTAGTTTGTACAATGGATGCTTCGAGATGGGAGTATTTCCCCAGATTTGGAAAGAAGGGATCGTTCATATATTGCTTAAAGATGTAAATAAGGACAGGACACAGATAAAGTCGTATCGACCTATCTGCTTACTTCCTACTTCAAGCAAAGTGCTCGAAAAGCTTATGAAGACGAGGATGGTAACGATTTTCTTCCATCCTGAGCTTTCATCCTTGAATCAGTACGGCTTCAAACAAGGACGCGGAACAGAGGATGCAATATGCAAGGTCAGAAGGCAGGTGGAGGAGTCGGAGCATAGCATGGTCTTGGCCCTGTTCTTCGACGTATCAGGAGCTTTCGACAATTTATCATGGAACAGTATACTAAAAGAACTACAAAAAAGAAATTGTCTACAAAATCTGTACAAACTTAGTAGTAGCTACCTCAATGAGAGATCTGCAACCATACTGGACAATTACAGAAAAGTATCGAAAGAAATAGATAAAGGATGTCCACAAGGCTCGATACTAGGTCCAGATTTTTGGAACGTCGCTATGGACAGTTTATTGCTAAAACTGGAGGAACTCGATGTCAGGGCGACGGCATACGCAGACGATCTTGTCATACTAATAGAGGGTAATAGCAGAAGAGAACTGGAAAGGAAAGGACAAGAAGCAACAGATGTTACTCTCCAGTGGTGCATGGAAATGGGGCTGGAGCTCTCAAAAAGTAAGACGGTGATGATGATGTTGGAAGACAAAGGCCAGGGTAGGCAAGCAGGTGGCCATAAAGTAACACGGAGTTACAATCAGACCGGCAAAAGGCAACTCACCAGAGGATCCTGCTCTGGAAGTCTTGTAAGGACTGGGAAAGGCGGAAAAAGGCCTCCAACGATAAAGATAGAGAACAAGACGATAAAGTACGTGGATAGCGTCAAATACCTGGGAGTGACCCTGGAGACAAGAATGAGAAATGGAAGTCACATAAGTCACGTTGGAGGAAAAGCGAGAAATCTGTTCCAGAAACTTAAAGATGTAGTTAGAGCGAACTGGGGACTCAATCCCGATACAGTTGAAACCCTGTACAAAACGGTCTTTCTGCCGACATTTACATACGCAGCAGGGGCCTGGGCAGATCTAGCGACCGCTACACAAGAGACGAAGATGAATAGCTACCAAAGAGTTGCTCTTCTTGTCCTCACAAAGACATACAGAAGCGTTTCCACAGAAGCCTTGCAGGTCCTGGCAGGACAAATGCCACTTGACTTAGTTGTAAAACTAAGGTACTACGAGTACCACATAAGGAAAGGTCTAGCCTTCAACCTAAATGGTATACCATACACAGGAAACGAGGATAAGGAACAGAGCAAAATGGATGTTAAGTCCTGGATTATGACGACGTGGGAACAAAGATGGCAAAAGACTGAGAAAGGGAAGGTTACAAAAGACTTCTTTCCTAGTGTGCAGGATAGAGTAAGAAGAGAGTGGTTTAAACCTGATCACTACACTGCGCAATTTCTGAAGGGTCATGGAGACTTTAATGAAAAGCTACATGCGCTCGGGCTCGAGGACAGCCCCACATGTAAATGCGGAGCTCAAGAAACATCTTCGCACGTCCTGAAAGATTGTCCCAGTTTCGAAGAAGAACGAGAAGAGTTCAGGGAAAACCTAGCTCAAATAGGCCACACAAACTGGCCACAGAATAAAAGAATTGTAGTCGAAGATGAAAATACGTATGCTTTTTTTAGACAATACACCAAAAAGGTCCTGTGCAAGAAGAAGGACGAATAACTGCGCAGAAATATTGTAAATAACTTGTAAAAATTGTGAAGTCCCGTATACACTTGAATGTTTTAGTATAAGAACCTCCAGCATATCATGGTATAAATTGGTAATCCAGTCAAGGATGGGTGGGGCTCCAGGTGGCTCCCCAGTTTTGGGATAGTCACCTTGGACTGCCCCCACGAGAAACGAACAGAAGTTATGGAAGAAAGAAGAGAGAAGAAAGAAGAACGAAGGGAGAAGAAAGAAGAACGAAGAGAGAAGAAAGAAGAAAAGACGAAAACAAAGCGGAGGTACAGAAGAGAGAAGATCAAGACTGAAGATATGAAGAGAATCAGAAGACTGAAAAGGCTGGAGCTGCAGACGCGGCCGGTGACTCGCCTCCACGCGGTTCCCCGTGGGCGGCCCCGCGGCCCCTGCCGGTTCATGTTGAACCGGTAGGGTCCGCGGGGTCGGCGAAAGGGTCACTTCCCTGCGTGGTCGCCAGGGACAGCCTACTCCGCCCCGAGACCTTTTACATCTCGGGACGGTTATTTTTCCAAGACCGTTTCCTTGGCCATAGTGGGTTCGTTGTATGGTAGACAAACACGATAGCAGGTATGAGGGGCGACCCTTAGGGACTGCTGATGCGGAAACTCCATCTTCAGCGTATCAAAGACAATATGTGTGTCCCTATCTACCGGCTAGCGAACTGCTGCTCCGCCATGGTATGGTTTTCGTATCAGGACAGCAGATGTGCCTTACTGCTATCGTCTCCGTAGTGGCTCGAGTCGATGAGAAGATCCATCCTCGCCACGCGTGCTAGCTAGAAACGCGAGTCCCCTTCAACAGTGAAGATGAGGGCGAAGTGCGGCTAATTGCAGAGAGAACTCCTAGTAGTGTTCGAACGGGGGAAGCGGCTGGCGCCCGGACATCACCTAGGGCGCCCGGAAGGAAAACCGATAAACCCGGAAGGAAAACTGTTAACCCGGAAGGAAAACTGTAAACCAAAATAAGAGTGTAGTGCCCCTACTGAAGGCGTTCAATGTATCAAGGCACACAGGATATAAAGTACATTAACTGTAGTCTGGTCAGTAAACAGTTACTTCTCTGTCCAAAAGAGGCTCGGCTACTGGGTTAGTGTAGCTAGGGTAGAACTTCCGATAAAAATCAAATGATGGATAACGCTAGTATAAACCAGAAACTACCCCAGGTGGTTATCAATCCACTCGACGGTTCCGATCCGGTGAAAGCCCGGATGGCCGTCGATCGCTCCACGAATTCTGGGGGGAGCAATATTGGCGCTAGATATCAAGACGACTCGATGATCACCGAGGACTTGGAAGGTACCCTCGGTAGAACAAGAACAGGAAGCATAAGTAGTGCTATCAGCAATGATAGTCAATCGTCCATAAAGAGACGATATGAAGATGAGGAAGATACTTCTGACTACCCTGAACTCACGTGCCTCTTAGAAATGGTAGATGCTGCTGATAAAATGCTTAGGGATCTCGACACAATCAGGGTAAAGTCTCGTTTTCCCAATGCCGTGATGGAAGCTGTCACAGAAAATCTTAAACCACTGAAAAAGATAATTTCGCAATTAGCGCTCGAAAATGTTACTCTTAAGGAAAGGCTAAATAACATGAGGTCACCTAGACCAACATACAGCGAAAAGCTGAAAACGAAAGCTCCAGCAGTCAGGGGCCCATCAGGTACAAGGGTAAAGCCTACCAAGAAGCATACGTTAGTGGTAAAATCAAAGAATGATAAAGAGGACTCGAATAAGATAAAGGAAAAGCTTAAAAACAGCATAAATCCGGCGAAAGATAAGTTCCATGTGAAAGCAGTAAGGAAACTAAGGTCAGGGGCCGTTGTTATTGAAACAGATACAGAGCAAGACCTGAACAAGATCATGCAGAACGAAACGCTAAGAAATGCTGGCCTGGAATTGTCTAAGCCAACAAAGAGAAGCCCTAGAATGATCATTTATGACGTACCAAGCAATATTGAAAAGGATGACCTAAAAGGCATTATAAAGGAGCAGAATCACGATATTTTTGGCGAAGTGGAAAGTGAATTCACTCCTTGTTTCAAAACTAGTAAAAGGAACTGCGAAGACGTGCACTGGGTTGTGGAAGTTGCACCACATGTGAGAAACGTTCATATATCTAGAAAAAGTCTTTATATCGGATGGCAGAGATGCAAAGTGAACGATTTCCAAGGAATTAGTCGATGCTTCAAGTGCCAAAGTCTGGGCCACGTTGCGAAGTTTTGCACGGCAAAAGTGGATACCTGTGGAAAGTGTGCAGTAGACGGACATGCAACGAAAGATTGTCGAAGCAACGACAAAGCCAAGAAATGCATTCCATGTAAAAGAGCGGGCAGAGCATTCAACCATGAGCCTGACAGTAAGAAATGTCCATCCTTTAAGATGATGTTAGAAAGGTTGGCTGCAAACACGGACTATAGAGTATGAATGGCGAGTACTACGATAATCCAGGCAAATCTGGGTAGAGCACGCATGGCTATAAATGAACTCGTGGTGAGAGTGGCGGAAACCAAGGCGGCGCTGGTTCTTCTGCAAGAACCCCCGACGTATGAAAATAGAGTGTGTGGACTGGGCACTTACAGTAATTATATCCTGACTGGCAATAAAATTAATGAGAAACCATGGGCTTGCATTGGTGTTACGGACAAGCAGTATACGGCCACGATAATCAGAAACGTCAGTACGTCCCACTGCGTTTGCGCTGAGATATCGGGACCAGGAGGTAGCTTCTACGCAGTTAGTTTGTACTGCCAGTTCTCTGACTCAGTTGAGATATACGCACAACAACTCAAAAGAGTTCTAGATCACGTGGGAACGGAGAGAACGATTGTCGCAGCCGATGTAAACGGCGTCTCGCCCATGTGGAGCGCACGCGCTCAGGATGCCGATAAAAACGGCCGGATAATAGAGGAAACCATCGCACAGAACCAGCTTGTAGTGCAAAACAGGAGTGGTCAGCTGCCTACCTATGGAAGGGGCCAGAGAGATATCGATGTCACCCTAACGGGCAGACTGCTACAGAACTACATCCACAACTGGACGGTCCACGACGGTTGGACAAGCAGCGATCATCGAGTCATCACATACGAACTCAGTAAAACGATTGAAGTGGCCCAAATCAAAGAGAGGCGGTTTAACATCCGAAAAGCCGACTGGTCAAAATATCGAGCATTGGTTAATAGCAAAGCTAGCGCAATGACAGTAACAAGTCTGGAATCAGCTGAAGACGTAAACGAGATGGCTAAGGAAATACAAAGAGTTATATTAACATCAGCTAAAAAATCAATTTCAAAGAAAAAGATCTTTGTGAAACCTGTACCGTGGTGGAATGATGCTCTTACAGAAATGAAAAAAGAGGTTAATCGCAAACGAAGGCGCTTCCAGACTGAAAATAATGATGCCCTGCGAATCATAGAGAAACAGGAATATATAGCTCTGAAGGCTGTATATCGATCACAAGTCAATAAAACAAGACGAGACAGTTGGCGTAACTTCGTAGAAGTGGAAGGAAATCGTGACCCATATGGCTTGGTTTATAAAATACTCAGCGGTAAGATAATGCCCCTGACTGCTATATCAAATTTGCAAAAAGATGATACGACTTACACGAGCACATGGGAGGACACGGCGAGTACCATGTTGAATGGCTTCTTTGGAGAAACGAACGCAGTAACGGAGACGAGACCACAGTATGAAAAGGGCGTAAAAATAGCTAACTGGACCAAAACTGATGTGAGAAGCGCAATAAGAAGTCTCAAAAACCGCAAGGCTCCCAAGAAGGACTTAATCGAGACGGAAATGCTCAAGCAGGCGATGAGCACAAAACTAATGGACAAGCTGGTCATCCTGTACAACGGATGCCTCGTGACTGGAGTATTTCCACAAGCATGGAAAGAAGGCGTAATCCATGTACTTCTAAAAGACGCGAATAAGGATCGAACGCAGATAAAGTCCTACCGACCAATTTGTTTGCTCTCTATGCTTAGCAAAGTGCTCAAAAAAATGATTAAGGCTGGGATGACGAAGACGTTCTCTCATCCTACACTCTCATCAGAGTACCAGTACGGGTTCAAGCAGAAGAAAGGTACAGAAGACGCTATATGTAGAGTGAGAAAGCATGTAGAGCAGTCCGAGAATAGCATGGTGCTCGCATTGTTCTTTGATGTTTCTGGAGCCTTCGACAATTTGTCTTGGAAAAGCTTATTGAGTGAATTAAGGAAAAGAGAGTGCCCAGACAATTTGTATCATCTAATAAGCAGTTATTTAAGCAACAGAAGCGCAACAATGCTCGATAATTACAAGAAGGTTACCAAGGAAATTAACAAAGGATGTCCACAGGGGTCTATATTGGGACCGGACCTTTGGAATGTCGCAATGGACAATCTCCTGCTCAGATTGGAGGTACTTGGTGTCAAGGCAACAGCATACGCTGACGATTTAGTCATACTTATTGAAGGAAATAGCCGGAGGGAGCTAGAAAGCAAGGGTCAGGCAGCAACAGACGTCACGTTGGAATGGTGCAAAGAAATGGGTCTCGAGCTATCAAAGACTAAAACAGAAATGCTGATGCTAAAGGATGCTGGGCAAGGAAAACAGGCAAAACCACCCTGAGGTATGGCACGATTAACAAGAGACAGCTGACCAAGGGCTCTAGCTCGGGAAGTCTCGTGAGGACAGGTAAGGGAGGTAAGAGGCCCCCTACTATAAGAATTGAAGATAAGTCCATCAAGTATGCGGAAAGTGTTCAATACCTAGGTGTTACTTTCGAGACACGAATGGGGATTGGACAGCACATTGCTCGAGTTGGAGGAAAGGCTAAGAACCTCTTTCACAAACTACAAGGAGTGGTCCGTACAAATTGGGGACTTATGCCGGCCACGGTACAGACGTTGTATAAAACTGTCTTCTTGCCAACGTTTGCATATGCCGCAGGATCTTGGGCTGATACGACGACAAAAACGCAAAAATAAATAGCTATCAGAGAATTGCACTAATTGTGCTAACAAAAGCTTATAGGACCACGTTAACAGAAGCCTTGCAGGTACTTGCTGGCCAAATACCTCTGGATCTAGTGGTAAAACAAAGGTATTACGAATACCATACAAGGAAGATGCAAGAATTTGACATGGATGGTGTTCACTATATGGGCAACGAAGATAAGACTCGTACACAACAAGAAATAAAAATCTGGGTTATCAATACCTGGCAAACAAGATGGGCCCAGTCAGAGAAAGGAAAGGTAACGAGGGACTTCTTTCCCACAATTCAGGAGCGCATGGATAAGGAATGGCTAACAACGGATCATTACACCTCGCAATTCCTAACTGGACACAGGGATTTCAATGACAAATTGTGCAAACTAGGAATTAAGGAGTGCCCCAAGTGTAGATGTGGGGCTCAGAATGAAACGTCAACGCATGTTCTAGAGGAATGTCCCCTGTACAGAGAGGAAAGAGAGGAACTACAGAGGAGTTTAGAAGAGACAGGCCACACTGGATGGCCAGAAAGAAAGACGGCAATCGTAGATGACGAAGAGGCGTTTGGTTACTTCAGGAGATACGTCAAGACAATACTCTGTAGGAAGAAAGAGGAAGAAAATATAAATGTTTCGTGAAAAGTTCCGTATACCTATTTATTTATTTATTCTAGATATAAGAACCTCCAGAACGATAGAAAATGAATTAGTAACGCAGTTAAGGATGGGTCAGGGTCCGAATGGTACTCCGGGAAGAGGATAGCCAACATGGATACCTCCCAACAGCGAAGGACAGAAGAAATAGAAGTAAGAAGAAAGAAGAAAGAAGAATGAAAAAAGAAGAAAGAAGAAAAAAGAAAGAAGAAGGAAGATAGAAAAGGGGAGGTACAGAAGAGAGAAGAATAAGACTGAAAGAGACGAGAACAGAAGACTGATAAGGCTGGAGCTGCAGATGCAGCCGGTGACTCGCCTCCACGCGGTTCCCCGTGGGCGGCCCCGTGTCCCCTGCTGGTTCACGTTGAACCGGTGGGGTCTGCGTGGTCGGCGAAAGGGTCACTTCCCTGCGTGGTCGCCAGGGACAGCCTTCTCCGCCCCGAGACCCTTTACATCTCGGGACGGTAATTTTTCCAAGACCGTTTCCTTGGCCATAGTGGGTTCGTTATGTGGTGGACAAACACAACAGCAGGTATAAGGGGCGACCCTTAGGGACTGCTGATGCGAAAACTGCACTTTCTGCGTATCGACTACAATATGTGTCCCTATCTACCTTCTTGTCTGCGCGAGGGCCGGTTCCCTCGACCTTGGAAAGAAGCTAGAGTGATAACTTTGTTGAAGGGCCCTGATAAGGATAAAACCGAACCAAGATCCTACAGGCCCATCAGTCTGTTAAGTGGTCTTGGCAAAGTTTTTGAGAGAATGTTAGTTAAAAGACTAATGGTATGTATGGAAGGAAAGCCACCAATACGGCTTTGTGGAAAAGAGATGCACTGAAGATGCATGGGGGTATGTAAAAGACTCCGTTAATGAAAGTGATGCTAAGCACCGTAATTGGTGTGTTCGTAGATTTTAAAGGAGCCTTTGACAACCTGTTGTGGAGGGTAGCCATAAATGAATTAAAATTGGCTGGCTGTTGCAAACTGGAATTGAATATTTGGCGCGATTATTTTCAAGAAAGAGTTGTGTGTATGAGTAATGGAATCGACGAAGTACGCAAAGAAGTTCGCAGAGGATATCCCCAAGGCTCTATTGGTGGACCACCTATATGGAATCTCGCAATGAATCGATTGTTAGATGATTTGGACAAAGCAGATATAAAGTATGTTGCATACGCGGACGATTTGCTGCTTATCGTGGAAGGTGCAACAAGGAAATAAGTAGAAGAACGAGCAGGTGATGTTATGAAAGTGGTGTATCAGTGGGGTATGAATGCTGGAGTCGACGTGTCAGAGAAGAAAACAGTATATATGGTGCTTAAGGGTGGTCTGGACATGTTGAACAGATGTGTATATGTATCTGTAGAGGGAAATATTGAGAAACGCATAAAGTTTGTTAAGAGTGTAAAGTACTTAGGTGTGAATGTGAGTGAGAATATGGACTTTCGTGCTCATATTAATGGGATGAGGAAACGAGTTGCGGGTATTGTTGGTCGTTTGCGGCGTGTTCCAAGAAAGGATTGGGGTTTGAAACGAAAAACTGTAAGCAAGATTGTGAAAGGACTAATTGTACCTGCGATTATGTATGGAGCGAGTGTATGGTACGAACTGATGGATTTGAAAGGAATGCGTGAAGAATTAATTCGTTGCCAACGACGTATGTTGTATGCATGTTTATGTGTTTGTCGAACAGTCTCCACAGAAGCTATGCAAGTCCTCTTTGGCGCACTTCCATGGAATATTGAATGTGTAAGGTTGGCGAATGCC